>PVKA01001401.1:0-10515 GCA_004027165.1 Ctenomys sociabilis | reverse complement strand
TATATAATATCATGTATGCACCTTGTACAATACCAAAACGTTATGAAAACAGTTTGCAATGTATTATTTCATCGACACTGTATGGTTAAGGTGTTTTGAAACTGTCTGATTGACATTTGTATTTCAACAAAATAAAAATAAATGGAAAAACAAAAAAAAAAGAGAGAAAAAAAGGAAGGTTTTATTTTCTCTTCATGAGAAAATCTATAGCTTTCCAATATCAACGGAGCACTGTTAGACACATCATATATTTATCAACCAGATTGTGTTTTGAACACTGTATCCATTCACTGAACACTTATTTGCATGCAAGAGTCTCTGATCCTGTGAAATGCACAACTTCCTGGAGACAGGGACACATTAGGTAAGTAGAGACTCGGGTACCAAGTGTACAGGCTGAGTACGAGGGCAAAAAGGAAGGCACAGGAGGAAGCAGGCGGGCTGTGGGGCTGTCGGGGGGCCACTGCGCACCCACGCTGCCCCTCGGAGCAGGGCGTCTAACCTAAGACAGGGAAATGAGCATTTTAACAGCTCCCGCCGACTTGACTGTGAATCATTCAATATGTGGCACATTTTAGAAGAAAAAAATCTTCCCTCACATAACAAATTTAGCTTGCTTAGTGCATTTCACAAAGAATATAAGTTGTTCCTCTAAAGTGATTGAAATTTCAGAAATTATATTTTCTACCACAGGCTCAGTAGATAGCTCTTGAGCAGGCTCCTTTTCAACCAGACTGTAGGGAGATTTTAGGAAATAGACAGGCAGCTGTTTTCTAAAATTCTAAAAGGAATGTGCGGCTTCTCCCATTCCTTTCTTCCGATTCATATTCATTACAAGGACACAGGAGCCAAGTTCCTAAACAATGGAGAGATTAGCAGAGGTGCCCTGTCCTTGGAAGCTGAGCCCCAGTGCCTGAGTCAGCTTACAGCCGCGAGCCCGAGCCTTCGCCCCGGAGGCCCTGTCCAGCTAATCCTAGGCTGCGATCTTTTTCTGATGTGCAGAGTATCATGTTCATTAGTGGCATAAGTGGATTCTATCTCACAAATTATGCTTTTTAAAAACTTCTTGACTTCCTGTTGCAATTTTTAAGGAACACGCATTAACTTATCACAAACATATTTGGTTTGCTTTAGAAATTTATCACCAACTAATGAACTATAATCAAATTTCAACTAAGAAAACTGTTTTTTTTAAATGGAAAGTTTGAACTGAAGAAACTTCTTTGTTGGAGGCTGTCCTCGGGCAGCACCTGCAAATCCGGCAGTGCACTGAGAGAGGTGGGAAGGGACCCCAGCAACTGCTGCAGAAGCTGCCTGTATGGTATACTTCATTCTGTAACATGTGAAAGTAATGAAAACTAAAGAATAAGGAAATAAATTATTTTCTTATAGCATAACAAGTATACATTTGTATTATAATAAATTTATCAGCTGTTCTTCATATATGTTTAATATATTTTTGGAGTATGGCTACAGAAATGTAGGAAACACCAAGTGTTTGTTATTACCAACCAAAATCATAATGCATTGTTTTATTTCTTTTTTGAATTTCTTTTTATTTTTTAGCTTTATTATTTGTTTATTTGATGCAGGATCTTGCTACACAGCTCAGACTTGTAGTGATCCTCCTGTATCAGCCTCCACAGCATAGGGACTACAGGTGTGCACCACCACACCTGGTTTCAGGGGCAGCGTGGCACACCTGGGGTTGCCACCTGCAGGGCATGAGGGACCAAGGATTGAACCTGGGTCCTTGAGCTTTCCAGATGGGCACTTAGATTGCTGAGCTATCTCCCCAGTCCCTGAGTTTTATTTCTTACATGGAAATTCATAGTATGGATAAATTACTAAAAGGGAATTCAACTTTTAGACAGAAACTTGTTAAAAAAAAAAGTCCACCAAGAACCCCTGCAAACTGAGTGGACACATCTGAACTAGCCTGACAGCAGGACGTTCCTCCCTTTGAGTAACCCCTGCTTCCACTGCCTTCCTGAGGCTGACGGCCTTGCAACATGGCGCAGATGGTCCACGCTCCTCAACAGCTCCAGGCTCCCCCAGCCTCCCCATCCTAGTGCGCCGCGTCTGCCTCTGTACCTTGCCCCTTGTGTTCCTTTAGAAGCCCCCAAATCTCACCTGGCTGGACGTTGGCTCTTCAGCAGAGATCACAGTCAGAAGCCCCTTGGTGTAATGAAACATCTCCTTGTTCTTGTCTGTGCCATTCCTTCTCAGGCTTGGTCTGTTTTCTTGTCTGTGCCATGTCTACCATCTCAAAATCTGTTTTCAGACTTTTTTTGTTGTATTTTGTAACCATAAAATATTTCAAGTGTGGTGTTTGTTTTTACATAAATATACATTTCAAGAATGCACAGGAAGATGAACTACTGCAGAACACTTGCAAAGCAACGGGACTAGTGGACTTCTGGCCTCGCGGGGGGCGCTCGGGGAGTGTCCACCTTGCAAGTCCAGCTTTGCCCATTCCTGCTGCCTTGTCTTTGATTTGTTGTCAGCATAGGTGGACCTAACTTTCTTTTTCTCTTTATGGGAAATATATTAATTTAAAATTTTATTATTCACATGCAAGTTTGAGTATCTTTCCTTTGAGTTATTAGAAATTAAAGGTTAATAAATTTATGCTGTGTAAATCTTCATCAAGCTTTTGCATTGTCTGTTTTGTTTTATTCCTTATGGATTCATTTTATCATCTGTAAGTCACTGCAGCCATGGTAGTGAATACCCACCTGCATTTGTCAAGTTCAAAATACATATATGCATTGAATCTATGCCTATATAAAATATAAAGTTTTTTTGCCAAAATATGGCAAAATGTTTGAATCTGTTAAGTCAAAAATTCATTTTTAAAAAAAAAATTTAAAGAAAATTTTGAGAAGAAGATAATAGGAAGGTAAAATTGATGATGTATTGCGCATTGTTAATCTTTAAATTAGTTAATCACAGTGTAAGATAAAGTCATTTAATTGTCAAAACAATATTAGCACAACACTTTCTTTTCAATGAGCTAAGAGAAATGAGCACTACCGCTAACTTAACTCACATATATATATATTTTTTTTCTGGATATATTTCTTTTTCTTTTCTCCTGTCCCACACCCCAGTTTGTCTTTCCTATTGATCACTCTCTTCCTATTTTACATTTTGGATCTTACTTATCCTTTCAGCTTCTCACACGAGGGAGATAATATGACACTTGCACATGTGCGTCTGACTTATTTCACTGAGCAGTATGGCCCAAGTTGCACCCATTTACCTGTAAGTCTCCAGTTTATCTTCCTTCACGGATCAATTGCACACCATTGTATAAAAAGACACCTCTTTTAGCCATTCCACATTGATGGCATTTGGGGTGCATCTAAATTCCTCCAATTGCAAATGGCGCTGCTATAAACATGGGGCTGTAACATGCTGCTATGGTGTGCGGTTTTACTCCTGGAAAGACAGAGAGGGGACAGCTGGAGTGGGACCTCTAATCCTGGCCTTTTGTGGGATGGCTGTGTTAATTTCCACAGTGGTTGCACTGAGGCGGGCTGCACTCCTAGCAACTCCTTTTTCCCCACAGTCCTTCCAGAATTTGTTATTGGTTGCTTTCTTGATAACATTTTTTCTGGGGTGAGATAGAATCACAGTGATTTCTAACTTGCACATGTGAAGGATCAGTGATGCTGAACGACTTTGATACATTCAGCTGCCATTTGTATCTCATAAGATGACAGGTGCGTGGTCATCTTAGATGCCCATTGTTGACTGGGGCTTTCAGTTTGGGAGGTCTGATATTTTCTGAGTTCTTTATATGTTCACTACACTAATCCTTTGTCTGAGGACCAGCTAGCAATCATTTTTCCCACACTGTGGATGGTTTTGTCACTCCATTGGTGGTCTCTCTTGCTATGCAAACACTTTCTAATAAGACAAGATGGCAGTTGTTGGCTTTTGGGCAGTTCATGCGTGACCGGAGTTGTACTCCTATAGTCATTACCTGCACTGGTGTCTTTGACAGTTTTACCTATTCTCTATTCCAGAAGATTCAATGTTTCCATTCAATATTCAGATCTGCCATCCATTTTGAATTCTGGACAAAAGCTCTGGATCCCATTTCCTTTCTTCAGCATGTATAAGCCAGGTTTTCCAGTATCATTTGTTAAAAAGGCTATCTTTCTTCCAGTGAATGTGTTGGCACCTTTGTCAAAAAAGGTGGCTGAGTCTGCCTGGAGGTGTTTCTGCATCTTCTAATCTGTTTTATTGATCTTCAGGTCTTTTTCTTTTCATGTCAACACTATGCCAGTTTTATCACAGTAGCTTTGTAGTATAATTTTCGGTCTGGGATTGTGATGCATCTGGCCTTGCTTTTGTTGCCCAGGATTTCTTTAATTATCGATCTCTTCTAGTTCCAAATGAATTTTAAGATTATTTTCTCTAATTCTGCAAAATGTGGTGTTGATTGATATGTTATTAAATATGAATAACAGCTTGAGGAGTGTGGCCATTTTCACTATATTGTTTCTCCCTGGTTCTTCCTACCCAACAGCAAGTGATAGCTTCCGTTTCCTTCTATCTTCTTCAGTCTCGTTTATCAGAGGTCTGAAGTTTTCAACGTAGACGTACTTCATGTATTTCATTAGATTGAGCCCTAGGTATTTCATTTTGGGGAGTGCTTTTGTGAAAGGCATTGTTTCCATAATTTCTGTCTCAGTGAGTTTGTTATTTGTGTGCAGGAATGCTATTGGTTTTTGAGTACTGACTTTCTGTCCAGCTAGCTACTGAATTTGTTTATTGCATCTAGCATGTTGTAGTAGCATTTTGGGGGCCTTCTATGTAGAGTACCTGTTATCTGCAAATAATCATAATTTAACTTCTTCCTTTCCTATCCTTATTTCCTTCTCTTTCTAATTTCTTTAGGTAAAGCTCTCAATACTATGTTTTAATAGCAGAGGAGAGAGTGGACATCCTTGTCTTGTTTCTGATTTTAGAGTGAAAGCTTTTAGTTCCTATCTATTTAGTATCATGTTGTCTTGTCATAGATAGCTTTTATCAGATTGAGATAAAGGCCATCTATTCCAATTTTCTGCAGGATTTTTATTATGAATCAGTTCTGAACATTGTGAAAAATTATTTCTGCATTCATCAGGTGAGTGCATGCTTTTTGTCCTTGGCTTTGTAAACATGGTGCATTGCATGTATGGGTTTACATGGGTTGAAACTTCTTTGCATCCCTGGGATGAATTCATCTTGATCATAGTGTATAACCCATGATTTGCTGTATTTCATTTGTCAGTGTCCTACTGAGGATTTTTACATCATCGTTCATTAGGGAGATTGGTCTGTAGTTCCTTTTCTTAGTTGGGTCTTTCTCCAGTTTAGTTAGCAGGGTAGTGCTAGCTTCAAGGAATGGATTTTGGAGTATAGCTTTCCTTTCAATTTTATTAAAGAGTTTGAGAAGGAGTGGTGATAGGTCTTCTATAAATGTCTTGTAAAATTCAGTAGTGAATCTGTCAGGATCTGGGGGTTTTCATTGTCGATTGGGTTTTTAATTAGATCTTCAATTTCACTGATTAATATTGGTTTATTTAGGATTTTTATATGCCTTTGATTCAGCTTTGGTGATTCATATGTATCTAGGAAAGTTTCCATTTCTTCTGTATTTTCCCTCTCATTGTAATACAAGTTCTCCAAGCACGTAGAGAAGATCTTCTGGGCTTCTGCAGGGTCTATTGTGATTTTACCCTTTTCATTCTTAATTGTACAGATCTGAGTCTTTCCTCTTCTTATTTGGTTGGATAAAATTTTGTCCATGTTATTTAATTTTCCATAGAACCAACTCTTTGATTCACTGATTCTTTGTACCATTTTCTTAGTCTCCAGTGCATTGACTTCTGCTGCAATCTTTATGAATTCCTCTCTTGTACAAGCTTTTGGCTCAGCTGATCTTTATTTTCTAGAAGTCTGAGGTTCACTATTAAGTTATTCATTTGTTCTTGCTCTGTTTACTTGTATCCATTGTTATAAATGTTCCTCTTGGGCCTGCTTTCATTGTGTCCTAGAAGCTCCAGTATGTTGTAGTGTTATTATAACTTCATTGTAGAAATTTCTTCTTTAATTTCACCTATGACCTTCAGGAGGGTGCTATTTAATTTTCATGTGTTGATGAAGTTCTTGTGATTTTTTGCCATTGATTTGCAATTTCATCGTACTATGGCCTGATAAGATACTTGGGGGTAATTTAAGTTCCTTTGCATTTACTTAAGCATATTCTATAAGCTAGGATGTAGTCTGTCTTGGAGAATGTACATGTGGAGCAGAGAAGAATGTGCACTCTGATGGTACAGGGTGGAATGCTATAGACACCTACTAAGTCTATTTGTTCAAAAGCTTAGTCCATACTAATATTTCATTATCAATTTTTTTTGTTGTTTAGTTGATCTCTCTGTGTGTGACAGTAGAGTATTGAAACCACCTAATGCAATTGTGTTAGTGCTTATTTGATTTTTCATGCCCATAAATATTTGTTTTAAACCTATAGTTGGGTCCATTAGCATTTGCTGCATATGCATTTATGATAGTCATCTCTTCTTGGGTTGCTTGTTTATCAAGACATAGTGACCATCTTTATCGCTCAGCCAGTCTTGACTTGAAATTCACTTTGCCCACAGATATCACGTCTACCCTGGCTTTCCTCCAGTCAAAGAGTATTATCTCCATCCTTCGACTTACAGTCTATGAATTGCTTTTTGTATTTCTTGTATGGAGCATATTTTGGTCTTGTTTTTCGATCCATTCTGCCAGTCTATATCTATGACTATTAATATTATTACTATTATTATTATTACTGATGCAAGGTCTCACTGTGCAAGTTGGACTCATAGTGATCCTCCTGTCTCAGCCTCTCCAGTTCTGAGATTACAGGCCTGGACACCACACCCAGTTTCAGGCCTGGCACACCCAGGATTCTGGGGCCAGCATGGCATATGGAACTAGGGCTCCAACTTGTGTCCTTTTGCTTGCCAGGCACTCACTTAGATGTGGAGCTATCTGCCCAGCCCCCAGTGTGTATCTTTTGATCGGTATGTCAAGTCTACTAACATTGATGGTTGTCAGGGACATGTATTATCCTTGCGTTGTTTTCCTGTGGCGGGCTCTTCCTCTTCTTCCTCTCCCTCCATCTGTTTGTCTTGCCTGGTGGATGTCTTCTGGTGGGGTTCATGGAACTGTATTTGTGCTTCTCTTTCTGGAATGTTCTTCAAAAGATTATGGAGTGCTTATTGAGCTGTCATAACCTTACACAGATGATCTTTGTGAAGGAAGTATCTTATTTCTCCTACAGTTTTGATAGTTTTGTGGGGTACATCAATCTGAGTTGAAGTTTGTTTTTTTCTTTAGAATTTGAAATTCTTCACTCCATACTCTCTTGGACTTGAGGATTTATGATGAGAAGTCAGCTGTACTTTTGGTGGGTTTTCCTTGGTAGTGATTAGTTTCTCCTCCTTATCAGCTCTGGAGACTCTCTTCTTGTGCTGGATTTCTGGAATCTTGCCTACAACAGGCCTGGCTCTTGGCTTTCCAGCTGCCAATGGAGGTCTGTATGCCTCGCCTATCTGTGCATCAGCCCTGCTTCTCTCTCGGGGAAGCTTTCTGCCATGAGCCCTGTATTGAGCTTAGGGCCACTGTGCTATCACAGCGAGGGTCATGTGTGCCATCTCCTGCCTTTCTATTGACTCCAATCAATCTTAAATTATTCTTCCTTAGCTCATCTAGCAGCTGCTGGGTTCGCTTCTCATGGTCCCTTGCTCTTTTTAAGAACTCTTTCTTTTCGCTTTCACCAATACAAGCCTATCTTCTCTAGCGGAGACTCTGCCGACCTACTGCCTTAATCTGCTGCAGACACTTTCAGTGGAAATTTTATTATGGGCATCTGTGTGGGTCTGCCTCATGGAATGCATTTATGTCCTGCGCTGAGCCTTCTTGTCTTGCATGACTTTCTTAAACTCCGGGATTTTTTACTTGTTATGTTAGTTAGTTTGTTTTTGTCTGTATCTTCTCTAGAGTTAGTAAGTGTGGTTTGCATTGTGGACACTATCTGCAGCTATCTGAGAAAGCATTTCTGGAAGGCAGCTATGCTCACCATTATACCACCAATGCAGGCTGAGAAAGTATTTCTGAACTGATTCATCTAGAGTCTCATCCAGCTCTTTTGCTGTTACTTCAGAGAGGCTGTGAGGGTGCCATTTGCATTGTGCCACCCCACTGCCCACTGAGTCTGCCTTTGGTGAACAGATACATAGGATTATTTGTTTTTATTTGTTTTCTTTTCTTTTTCTTAATGTATTTAGTACAGGGTCTAGAGGGTCTCACTACACATGTCAGACTACTGATGGTTTTCTTTTGTTTCTTTTGTTTAATTCCTGAGGTGGTGTTTGTAAATGGCCCTGGCTGGCTGCATTATTACTAGTACTTTGAATCGTTCAGAAGTGATGCCTTCTCTGAGACTTCTTCTGGATGCAACTGGTTTTGGGTTTTAATTCTGTTGCAAGATTCTATGTCTTCAGTTTGTTGGGGATGAGAAATCGCTGCCTATTTGGCCCAGCTCCAGGTTCTGTGGTGCTGTGCCAGTGTTTTCTGTGACCCTTTGTTCATCTCAGTCTTGAAATATCAGGAAGAATAGCTGTTTAGAACAACAATGTTACTGGTGGCTAGAGTGGTAACATCAGCAATCACAGCAGCAACAATCACAGCCTAGAAATGACAAGCTGAGGTAATTATTAATTTTCCATCTTTAGCTTCATGAACTAGATTTGTGTTTATATAACAAAATCTAAGACAGACAAGAAATTACATGCAGGGTTTAAATCCTTAACCTGTCAATTTTACACTCAGGGATTAAAATTTAAAAAGGGTTAATGAAAGCAAAAAGAGGTAGAAGAGGAGAAAAAGATTAGAATTAAAGCTGGAGGACAAAGAGGGCTTCGTGCTAACTTTGGCAAACTGGTACAGAGGACTGGAGGGACAGAAAGAGGGAAATCCGTCCACAGCCTGCAACGCACCTTCCCGAGCCTGAAACCTGCTGGAAGCCGCTAGGTAGAGCCAGCTGCTGCTCTGAGTTCAGGCTTAGCCAACCGCTCCCCAAGATGGCTCCCAGCCAGTCAGCCTCTCAGGTGGGAAGGTAAAGCCCTCAGCCCTCCCCTCAGGTAGCGCACACCCCTGTGTCCACTGCTTTGCCCTTCACAGCCACTGCTGTGTTTCTCTGTGAAGGCCTCCATGGTCACCAGTAGTTACCTCGTGCCCCCGGTTTGAACATTCCTCCCACACCGTGAATTCTGTCCCAGGGAGTGGCTGGGTGCCTCTTTCTTCCTCACTGAAGCTTCCTCACTTCGCTCTCTGCGGCTGCTCTTAGCCCTTGAGACCCTTCCCACGTGGACCTGCTTCCTCCTGCTTGTCTTCCTCACGTTGCTGTTTTCCAGTGTCTGGGCAGCGACTCTCACAGACGCTCTTCCTCTGCTGCTCAGCGCTCCGCCCTCCTGGGTCCTCTTTGCAGCCACCATCAGGCCCTTCCTGCTCTCCTTCATGCACTGAAGGAACCAACACACAGGCTCATGCAGGAGGTGTGCAGTTAACTGCACAGGAAGAGTGGCTCCCTGCAGAATGGTGAGACACTGCAGCAGAGGAGAGGAGGCTCGAGCACCTCTGGCCTGAAGTGCAAGTAACTGCGCACACTCCTCTGTAGAACTGTTTTAGTGTGCACAGCCAGGAGAACTGAGCTGGTGGAAATTTCCACGTGAACACAGCAGAATGGAAAATCCCAGTAAAACATAACCAGCCCCCTCATGTGGAGGCAAGTGACTCATTTAATTTGATTTGAGGAAATAATTTATGGTTAATTTTATGAAAGGTAAAATGGGAAGAAAGCCTGTGACTAATAGTTTGTCATTATTTATAGAATTAACATTTATAAATTCTCAAGATGTTTTCCACATTAAAAAAATTAGAATCCAGAACAAATTGTTCATCTGTGTGTTTTGAGGTGAAAAAAATATGATTTTACATACAAAATATTTTTAAATAAATTCCAATTATTGTAAAGGTATCTAAGAGTAGGGATTTAATATAAACAGGAACAAAAGCTTACCTTATATAACAGATGCCCACTGAAGGACTGCTTGTTCTTTCTTTTTTTTCTTTTTTTTGGTTTGGATTATTTATTTATTTGCCATGCTAGAGATAGAACCTAAGGGCTTGCACATTCTGGGCAAATGCTTTATCCCTGAGTTATGGCCCTAGCCCTTATCATTTTATTTTATTTATTTATTTATTTTTTCATTAATTTTTATTTTATTAAAATACAAATGTCAATCAGACAGTTTCAAGACACCTTAACCATACACATTCGATGAATTAATACATTGCAAACTGTTTTCATAACGTTTTGGTATTGTACAAGGTGCATACATGATATTATATTTACAGATATTATTTTAGCAGATATCTCTTATCAGTGAATTAAGAGTGTAG
>PVKA01001400.1:79547-148323 GCA_004027165.1 Ctenomys sociabilis | reverse complement strand
ATATCTACAATTCAATGAAAATTCAAGTACAATTTACCAGAATTTATGGGATGCGATGAAAGCAGTTCTTAGAGGGAAAAATCATAGCTATGAACTCACACATTAGGAAAACAGAAAGGGAACAAATTAGCACCCTAATGTTGCACCTCTGACAACTAGAAAAAGAAGAGCAAACAAAACCCAGAGTGCAAAGACGGGAAGAATTCATAAAGATTATAGCAGAAATTAATTCAATTGAGATAAATAAAACAATTCAAAGAATTCAAAAATCAAAAAGTTGGTTCTTTGGAAAACTAAATAAAGTTGATAAGCCTCTTGCCAACCTCATCAAAAAGAGGCAAAAGAAAATTCAAGTACAAGCGATAAGGAATGAAACGGTGAAATCACCACAGATCCAGTGGAAATTCAAATTGTCAATAGTTACTTTGAGAATCTTTATGCTCACAGAATAGACGACATGGAAGAAATGGACAGATTCCTTGAAAGGTACAAATTACCGAAGCTAAATCAAGAAGATATAATAACTCCCAATAAGCCGATAACAGCCAACGAAATACGAAACGTAATAAAATGCCTACCGATAAAGAAAAGTCCAGTTCCTGATGGATTCACAGCTGAATTCTACAAGAAATTTATAGAAGATACAATGCCCACGCTCCACAAACTCTTCAATGAAGTTGAAAAGGAAAAAGTCTTCCCAAAATCATTTCTGGAGCCAAGTATAATACTGATTCAAAAACCAGGGAAAAACACAATAAAAAAGGAGAACTACAGGCCAATCTCCCTCATGAACATAATCCTGGCAAATAGAATACAGCAAATCATCAAGAAGATCATACACCATGACTAGGTAGGATTCATTACAGGGATGCAAGGATGGTTCAATATTTCAAACATATATAAATGTAATATACTATTAATAGACTGAAATCTAAAAACCATCTCAATTGATCATCTCAATTGATGTAGAGAAAGCTTTTGACAAAGTCCAACACTCATTCATGTTCAAGGTCCTACAGATAATTGGAATAGATGAACTCTACCTTAACTTGATGAAAGCCATCTATGACAACCCAAAAGCTCATATAATCCTAAATGGGGAAAAACTGAAATCTTTTACTCTTAAATCAGCTACAAGATGAGGCTGTCCTCTATCACCCCTCCTATTCAATATAGTCTTGAAATCCTTAGCAACAGCCATTAGCAAAGAGGGAAAAATAAAGGGAATAAGAATAGGTAAAGAAGAAGTTAAATTATCACTACTTGCAGATGACATGATATTTTACTTCGAAGACCCCAAAAATTCCACCAAGAAACTACTAAAACTGAGAGGGAAAGTCAGTATCAGAGCAGGATACAAAAACGGTACTCAAAAGTCAATAGCATTCCTCTACACAGATAACAAGTACACTGAAAGGGAAACAATAGAAACAATACTTTTTACAATAGCACCACGGAAAATGAAATACCTTGGAATTCACTTAAATAAGGAAGTCAAGGATCTTTCCATGAAAAATTACAACACCCTAAGAAAAGACATTATAGAGAATTTCAGAAAATGGAAAGATATTCCATGCTCCTGGATAGGAAGAAACAGCATCGTGAAGATGGCCATACTCCCAAAATTGCTGTACAGATTTAATGTAGTCCCTATGAAACTGCCACCAACATACCTTCCAGACCTAGAGAAATCATTCCTAAAATTTATTTGGAACCACAAACGACCTAGAATAGCAAAGTTAATGTTAACCAATAAAGCCAAGGCAGGAGGCATCACAATTCCTGACTTGAAATTATACTACAAAGCCACTGTGATAAAATCAACATGGTATTCGCAACAAAATAAACCTGAGAATCAGTGGAATAGATTCGAAGATGCAGAGGCATCTACAATCACACTCAGCCATCTCATCTTCAATAAAGGGGCTACACAAGCTCACTGGAAGAAAGATAGCCTCTTTGACAAATGGTGCTGGAAAACCTGGCTTTCTACATGCCAAAAACTAAAACTTGACCAAGCTCTACCACCATGCACTAAGTTAAAGTCAAAATGGATTGAAGATCTAAACTTTAAAACAGAATCACTCAATCTCCTGGAAGAGAAAGTAGGAAGAACTCTTGAAGACATAGGGGTAGGTAAAGAGTTCATGAACAAACATATATTCGCACGGGAAGCTCTTGAAAGAATCAACAGCTGGGATCAACTCTTCTTAAGGAGCTTCTGCATGTGAAAAGAAGTTGTCAACAGAGTGAAAAGATAACCCACAAATTTTGAAAAAATCCTAACTAATAAGCACTCAGAGGACCACTGTCTAGAATATATAAAGAACTAAGATATAACAGGGCCCTCAAATTTAAAGACCCAATTCAGAAATGGGCATCTGAGATGAATTCACACTTCTCAGAGGACGAAATTAAAAAAGTGCATAACTATATGAAAAAATACTCCACATCGCTAGTCATCTGTGACATGCAAATACAAAAACGCTGAGATAACATCTCACTCCACAAAGAATGGCTATTATAAGGAAACCAACCAACAACAAATGTTGGAGAGGTTGTGGAGAAAAGGGAACACTTTTCCACTGCTGGTGGGAATGTAGACTGTTACAATCATTGTGGGGGTCAGTGTGGGGACTCCTCAAAGGAGTACTACTGGAAATCCCATTCAAGCCAGCTATCTCCCTACTGGGAATTTTCGCAGAAAAACTGAAAACATTGCATCATAGTGATATACATGTACCTATGTTTATAGCAGTGCAATGTGTGATAGCAAAATCTTGGAAACAACCAAGATGTCAATCACATGAGGAATGTTTGAAAAAGATGTGGTATTTCTATATAATGGAGTATTACTCAGCTGTTAAGAATGATACGTTTGAAGCATTTATACTGAAGTGGATGCCACTTGAACATATACTCATAAGTGAAATAAACCAGACACACATGTGTAAATACCGTATAGTCTCCCAAGTATAAGAAGCAAAAAGCAGCAATACAAATAGAAACGTATAACAACAACTCAAGTCAATTGAGTCTGATAAGGCAAAGTGAATGGCATATGGTGCAGGATACTAATCAGCTTTTCTTCTGGATGGTTTACAACCTAAGTTCACAGATCAAACTTGGAGAAATAGAAGAACCACAAGGCCCGCCAACATTTTGGCCCTAGCTTTTCAAGGTCAGCGAAGACTCAGGACATAGGAGAACCTGTACTGCAACAAAACTCACTTGACCTCCAAATTTTCTGAACAAGGAGATTATGGAGCCACAGAGGAAAGTGATCGAAGATCTATAGTATGCCTGGGGAGAGTCACATGGAGAGAAAACTTTCTCTCAGGCTCTAACAGAGAGCAAAGCGGTCAAGCATTGGCCATGTCTCATCCACATGGATGACACAGACAAAGGATCTACAGAATAAGGTACAGGACTACAAGAAAAACCCTAAGGGGACTTCATTGACCTCATAAGAAATATAAAGTACATGTGTTGGTATATAAGTCTTGCTCTAACTAGCTCTTAACCATCCAGCAGAAAAGTATAAAAATGAAGTATATATCTCAGGGCCATAATATTAAGTTGACCTGTAAATGGCTATGGTCAACAACTTCTTCTGATAACTCACTGTTTTTCTGGAATGCTGGATTGTTTTGGATTGTGTTGTCAAGTTCACGCAGTTAAGTTAGTTGAACAATAGTGGAGTGCCCGTCTCTGACAGGTGTAGAGCAAGGAAGGGGTATAGAATGGAAGAATCATGATGTGTGTGTAGGGACAGTACAGTTGGGATTGATAATGTTGTGCTTCTACATAATTCTATGAGGGGCAAGATTTGCACTAATGGTGGTTAGACAGGATATTATGTCGGCTTCTAGTACTATAGACAACCACTAGGAAAGTAACAAGATAGAAAGTATTAATTATTGATATAATTCAGGTGTAAAAAATAAGATGAGCAAATAGCTACAGTCTCTTAATTTACTGATAAGAGACATACGGTATAATAATGTCTGTAAGTATAATATCATGTATACACCTTTTATGATACCAAAACATTTGAAAACAGTTTGCAATGTATTAATTTATGAAAAAAAATAAAGCAGAGAGAAAAAGATAGGTGGTATACATGAACAAAAGTTTAGAATAATAAGAATGAAGGATGGAAGGGCAAACTCACGTAAATCTTAGTTATGTATGTTTATACATCCTGTCATTCAATACAGCATCAGATTTCCCTGCTGGTAGTATAGATATGAAGACCAACACTGGGGGTTTTGTGCATGGTGTAACAGAAAGAAGATGTTCTGGACCAAAGATACTTGAATTATTTGAGAAATAAAAGAACAAGTACACTTGGCAAAATTGGTAAATTGTCAAATATTCTCATAAATGGCCATAGGGTACATTTCTATCTTTGGCAGAAAAAGATAAGAAGCTGGATAGTGTTTTACTCATGGGCTTCTAAATAAGGATTTATGAAAATTAAATGTTTGGTACTTTCATACTCATGTATAAAATCACATGTGCATTTGTATTGCCATAAATATTTATTGCACAGAAATTCATAAAGAATCAATATTTATAGATCCTTTCACTCCTGTTCATCTACAATAAATCTTCTCCATCATTTAACTACTTAAAAGTAATAGGGCCTATGACTTTGCCTCATGTCTAGAAAGAGCATTATCTATCATGTATAGTCTTGAACAACATTTATTGTTTTATTAACTATAACTGTACTCATGTAAGAGAATTTAATAGTTTCAAAAGCAAGCCACATAAAGAATACACCTTTTCATCAATAAAAGTGAGCTTCATGTTTTTGCCTGTTTCTTGGGAGAATAGTGTAAGACCGTGATTCTTTTGGGCAAGAGAGCTATTCTGCTTCCATGAGAAGTCGATCCAGCATCAGAAAGAAATCTTCTTCTTCAGAGACATTTTCAAGCCAATGAAAGAAATTCAGAATTGCTTACACTGGATGTTTTGTGACATAAAAAAAGCTAGCCTAAACTACTTCTGCATGTTTTTGTTTTCTTACAAACACATCTAACTTACTTGAAGGCCCATTACTTCCTTTCAAAGTTCTCTATCAGGGAACACACAGAGAACACTCACAAAGTGTTTTGAGCTTTAAAAAAAGAAAAGAATAAATAGAAAGAAAGATCTGAAAAAATGTGGAATATGTTGAATATATACATATATATTCCACACATAAATTACCACACATAAATGTTGCAAGGAATGAAGCAAATGAAGCAATCAGTTTATTATGTTTCACCTAAGATTTTGGTACACTGATAAGAAGAAAAAATTGCTGTTTTGTTATATAAATGTGTGTGTGTCCTCTTGGCAAGGTGATACTACTATTATAAATTTCCACAATTTGGATATTGTATTTCTTTCTTTTCTTTCTTTCTTTCTTTCTTTCTTTCTTTCTTTCTTTCTTTCTTTCTTTCTTTCTTTCTTTCTTTCTTTTTTCTTTTTTTTTTTTTTTTTTTCAGAACCAGGGATTGAACTCAGGCCCTTTTGCTTGTCAGGGAAGTGCTTATTCCATTTAACCATCTCCCCACCCACAAAGGAAATTTTTTTTTTTTTTTTAATTTTGTCAGAACCAGGGATTGAACTCAGGCCCTTATGCTTGCCAGGAAACCACTTATTCCACTGAACCATGACCCTGCCTTGGATATTGTATTTCTGTATGTACAGATATATACTATTAAACATCTATCAGTGTACATTTCTGTAACTGTGACATATCATTCCACAAATCAAAAATGCTTAAAAATGTTACTAGTGACCAGGGCCAGGGAGATGGGTCAACAGAATAAGCTCTTCCTTGACAAGTGCAAGGGTCTGAGTTCAATCCCCACTTCTGCAAAAAAAAAAAAAAAAAAATAGTTATTAGTAGTAAAGCTCAAAATTGATCTTTTTCAAAAATTTTTGCATTTTTCTCTCACATTCTCTTAAAATTGAAACCTGGGCCAAACTAAAACAAGGTTAGTAAGAGCCAGCCAAATAGCTCAATGGACTAAAGCACCTGTTTAGGCAGAGCGCGAGAGCCAGGGTGTGATTCCCTAGAACATGTTGAGATGGCAACTGAGACTGGTGGTGGTTATGTACATGTGTAATCTCAGCCCTTGGGAGGCTGAAAAAGGAGGATCACTATGAGTCCAATCTATATAGTGAGACTCCATAGACCTTGTTAGTGAAATACATAAAAAATTTAAAAAATAAAACAAAGTTAGTGATATTATTTGTGTGAAAATTTAAAATTGCGTTATGAGTAAGTGCACAGATACATTAAATCGGGACTTTTAAAAAGACAGTATGTTATTAATGAAAAATTGCTCTAGGTGTCATAGTACAGAGCTGAGCCACAAATTAGGATAAGAAGTCTTGTGACTCAATCACAGAGCCAATGTAAAACCTTGGTGTAGAGAATTTTTTGTGTTTGGTTTCCTACAGAGTCTATGTGTTCTTCTTTATGTGACACTAACTTTCAGATTGTAGTTCCCCATCTGAAGTGTGCATCTAGTGATAAGTACACCAGCAGCAAAGCCATATTTCACAATGAGAGGCACAGTGTCCAGAAGCGATTACAAGTCTCTTGAGTCAAATCCTTTAGCTCCATATCCTGCTTCAAACATTCCTTAATTGTGTAGTTTTGAACAAGTACCTTAATTTCTTTGTGCTGATGTTTCCTTTTCTGGGACACTTAAATGAGCTAATGCAGAATAGCTACAGAATTGGACTGGTTTTGTTTGTTTGTTTGTTTTGTATTTCGTACACGGTCTACAGGGTCTCACCATGTACATCCGACTCAGCTTCCCAAGCACTGAGATAACAGGTGTGTGCTTCCACTCCCAGTCTCAATCACTGTCACGGTGCCTGAGGGTGTGGGGCCCGGCACTGCCCACCTGGGAGTGAATCCCGGCCACTGTGTTTTGCCTAAACAAACACTTCAGTTCTCTCAGCTATCTAGCTGGACTAGGACTGATTTAATAGGTATTCAGTAACTATTAAAGCAACCAACTTTTATCAGTGAAGCCAGACTGTAACCTTAAAGGGCAAAAACATACAAGGGCCAGCCAAATAGCTCAGTGATCCCAAACCTGCTCTGCTGGCCCCATCCCTGGGGCATGCTGAGACAGCAATTGAGACTGAGTGTGGTGGCGCACACCTATAATCCCAGCTCTTGGGAGGCTATAAACAGGTGGATCACTGTGAGTCTGATCTAGTAGTGAGACCCTGAACACTCTATAGACCCTTCCCTAAAATAAAAAATAAAAAACATATATATATATATATATATATATATATATATATATATATATATATATATATATATATCAGCTGCCTGCAATATTGACAAAACATAGATGTCTATGTTTTTACTAAGTACAACTAAATAGCTTAAACCAACAAAGAATGCTCTGAAAGATAGAGACAGACAGGCCAAATAAAGATCTTTGTATCTGGGAAACAACAATGGTGCACTTCTAGAATTTTCTTTTTATGTTATATACCCTCATTAATTCATCTCTGAATAATCTTGCAGCTAAGAAATACCAGTGAAATCTTACCAACAACCAATAATCAATGAATTGTATTTTTGGTAGCAAAAGCACAATAAAGAAGCAGCCTCAAAGAGCAGAGAATTTCCACAGAATAACTGCTTATAGACAGTAACTCAGAAAGTTACCACAGCTTCACCTTCATCTATTCTAATATAAGCTTAGTAGGGTCACTGTAATTCCACCCTCTGGGGCTAAAAGAACTACTCCAATATGTCTGTGGTGCTAGGGAAAGCTAAGTAGACTGTTCAGGTGATATTTCTCCTCTCCATCTCATCACTGTGCAAGAGAACCCTATGCAAAAGTTCAGCTTTCATCTTTACCAATCAGGAAGGCCATATCCTTTCCAGGTATACTGATGTGGGGATAGAGAAAGCTAATTATCCACTTGGAAGCTTCAGCCTCATTCAGTTGCTCATATCCTTCCCCCGGTGTAGCTGGTATCACACAAGATAAGTGACAGAACCCTCTCACTCTCCACAGCTCATAATGTAGAGCAAGAAACCTAATGCAGAGCTAAAATTCTCACCCTATTTAGTCATAAGGAGGATACCTGCCTCATATATCATCAAAAGCCAAGTTGTGGACCTGGAATTTAACCAACTTGACAGTAGCAAGGAGGTATTTCTTCCAGAGTATTCCAGGCAATCTCATAAAAATCTAGTTAAAATAGATAAAGAAGAGCAAAAGTCTTTTAAGATCCAATCATGTAAATGTATTAATATCAGTGAGTTCTACTCTTAAATAGGTTTTCAATGATTTCACATAATATACATTTTATTGTTACTTTTTAAATAGTTCAGTAACACTGTTACCAATTTGCTTCAATGTCATGCACAGTGTGTTAGTACCTAATAATCTATATATTTCTCCATTTAGCGTATTTCTTTAAAATTCATATTACTCAAAGTGAGAATGATGAAATTTTAAAAGATACAATTAAACACTTAGTAACCCCATCAAGAATGAGAATCTTTAAAAAGACTGATAAAAGAAATCTAGTCCATGGAAACTTGGAATGACAAAAGTATGTGCATTATATAACAAATGTTGTAATGTTAGCCATTAAAAATTTTTTTTAAGTTTTAAAATACATAAAAGTGTGAGTAATGAAGATACTAATAACACTGAAGTGTGTATTTTAGAGCTGAAAGTAACAAAAGTGAAACACAGAACTCACTGGTTGGATTCAATGTGAAAAGGAAGTGAAAACCATCACAGTTTAAGATAGAACCTTAAACATTGCTCAGTCTGAGAAATAGTGCTAGATAAAATTGGCAAAGCCATAGGGACCTGTGGAACTATATTAAAAAAAAGAAAACCTGACACCCACATCGTTACAATCCCCAAAAGAAAGGAGAGCAGCAGGAAAACGTGCTTAAAGATTCAATGTCTAAAAATACCAAAAGGGCAATGACACATACCTAGAGATTCAGGCTCTGCACAAACCTCACATAAGACCAAGTCAAAGAAATATGTACCAAGAGAAAACATTCTGATGACTAATGAAACTCTCTTGAAGGCTCTGACCACAAAATCATGGCCTACAGAATATTTCTCATCAGCATTCATGCAGGCAAGAAAAATGGGGCTTTTTTTACTTAGTGGACTCACTAAACTGGAATTCTACATACAATAAAAATATTCTTCAGGATTAAATGGAATTCAAGATACTCTCAACAACAACAACAACAAAAAAAAAAAAGGAAAAATCTCAATAACATCTTTGATCGTGGTGTGGTAAGAGAAATCATCATTCTGGTGTGACCACACAGAGGAGTGGGATGATAATTCCTTCCAACCTTCCAAGATATACATATGCTGTCATTAAAAGTCTCTTTTTCTCTTTGTCTGGAAAGGTATTGATTTAGGTTGCCTTCAGTGATCTCCTTTACTCTCATATCTCCTGGCTGTGTTTATTGACTTTTCACTCACCAGGGGTGGACCCCCCCATATTGAGCTATGAAGAATTTAAGACGTTCATGTAATAAAAATAAAATATAAATGTACATAAAGATAAGTGAGACTTTGTGCAGCACTGGAGGTTCTAGCATTATTGAGGGTTGTCACGTGATCTTCTAGGGTTAATTACTATTGTTGCTGCTGTTGTTACCATTATTATTGTTTGTAACGTTAGGCTTACCTCAGCAGGCTGGCCAAAACCTATTATTAGCCATAGAGGACCAGGTGACCTTAATACTCAGCCTTAGACTACTATCTAAATTTAGCAGTTATGTCCTCCTGTTATTCAGGTCAGGAATGTCCTAAAGAAATCATTTATTAATAATAGTCTATCCATACAACAGACTTTAGGGATATCTATTTACAACATAATGAGGTCGTTTTGCCAAGTGATACTACTTAAAACCTATCAATTTAAAATCTGTATTATTGATGGCCTTTATTTTCATGCTGGTAATGATGGGAATAGCCAACTGAGGCATTTTGATCCATATTTCTAATGAATGCTGCAGAAAAGAAAAACTGCCTGGATATTTTATCTTAGGAAGAAGAAAACGGTTTGGATTATTAGAGATTTAAGAAGAATGGTGTGGAGAAGAATTTGTGGAAATAGTTTTTGTAAAACTATAATGGGCTCAAAATCTTAAAAGATTCAGATCCTAAGCATATGTTTTCCAGGAAAAAAAAATCACCTCAAATGTAACTTTTAAAGTCAGGAAGGAAGAATAGTTCCCTTCCACACCTTAGTTATCTTCCAATACACTTTCTAGGGCTTGCTCAATGGGATCGTTAGTAGAGTGGGAACTGTAACATCAATTAGAAAGACAGAAACGTTGTATCCCTGGGAAGTCACCTTATTAGAGTTGATGAATACACAGATTCCCAAAAGGAACTAATAGTGATTTGAAATCAGAAAGCTTTGTTGTGGCAAAAATATCTACTTTGGACACCACTGTCATAATTAGAAAAGCAAAGTGACCCATATAAAGAAGCCATTTATGGCAGAATTAATTTTCCTTTCTTGCCTTTATGCTTATGTGTAATATCATTTCATAAGTAGAAAATCACCTACAAAATTTTCCCATATAAATTTCTTGTGCAAATAAATTTATTTTAGAAGTTGCAACAAAGTAAAATTTCCTTTTAAATATTTCTTACCTTTCAATTTCGGTACATGTCCTTCATGGGACAAAAGAAACCAGAAATCCACTGAGCCATAGGAGGAATCTTACAAACCATACCTTCAAGGATCAACCTGAATTTACTCAGAGCAAAATTTTGGAAGGATTTTAGAGAAAATAGCTTCAGTATTGTCGCAATGACCCATTCTCGAAACTCTTGCACTGTGTCTCCTTATATACAGTGCTATTGCTGTGAAAATTTTAGAATCAAAAGAAATAAATGTTTCACCTAGCATCACACACACACAAACACATACACACACACACACAAAAAAAAATTATGGTTTCATTGAGTGGCAAGCGAAAACCAGTACCTGTTTACTTCAGGCATTTCACACTGTCACAGCAGACATCTCTGCACTTTGAAAGAGTAAAAGTAACCATCAAGTGTAATAGGGGTACTTTTTCTATTCTTCAAGTAATGAAGGTAACTATCAAATGTAATAAGCGTACTCTTTCTATTGTCTGTTTTTTTTATCACTTCCTTTGCTATAGTGAACCTCCTATTCATCTTTCTAATAAATTTATCTTGGTGAGAATTAGTTTAACACAATACCTTTTTTCTTTTAAAGAAATGAAAAATGAACTTTAAAATAATGGTACACAATTGCAAAAAAAGGTAATAGAGCAACAATGGTTAGTACACTGTGTATTGTTATCTTATAGTACGAGATGTAGACATGAAAAATTGATAAAACTATATATCCATAAACTTTTTAGTGAACAGCAATTAGTATAACTATTTTAACTCTCCTTTGCCCTCCTCTCTTTTCCCTCTGCTATTTTAGTTTCTTTTTCCTTTTGAGATGTTTCTACAGCTTTCCTTAAAAGAAGAAACATATATATATTTCTGTACATGTATATGTATGTATATATATACATATATATAATAACTTATATATAATATAATGTCAATGTTTCTGTATTTGTGGAAGAAAAATGACAACTGTAATCTATTAAAATGTGGAAAACATTTTCAATATAATTATTCATTACTGTTATAGCTTCTGTGTGATTTATTTGTTGAGGCTTAAAATATCTGTTTCCTAATCTCACCTTTAATTCTCTTTCCTCCCATGATTTTAGCTCCAGCAAATTGCCTTTTTCCTAGACATTAAATAAAAAATGAATAAGATTTAAACTTTTCCTTCAGGAAAATCAAGGCCTAGGAGGAGTCACTTGCTACATCTAAGGGGTCCTTAGCAACTGTCATAAATCCACCTCTGATAATTATTCAGCACTAATGCTATTAGTGTTTGCTGATTGCACACAAAATGCATTATGTTGTCAAACTTCGGAGGAGAAAGCAAAAACATATTTTATATAAATCCAAGGAAATCCCTAAAAATAATTATCAGCTTCTTATGGATACTGGTATAAAAAGTGTATATACAGATTAAAATGATGAAAAAGTCTCTTACAAATGAACGGCAATAATTTTCTTACCCAACAAGTGTCATTCTAGGTTGTAGGTGGGCATTTATTCTACACATCTTAGTCGTTGTTGAATTTAAGTTATCCTAAAAGAACAGTAATGTATACAAGTTACATACAGTTCTGTTCCAAAAATGAGGCTTTAGAGAATTCTGCTCTCTGTAGCTAGAACAGGTGATGAGTAATCATTACAAGAACCTTTTGTGAGAAAGCTAACTCTAATAAATCAGAATATTTATGATCCAAAGTTTGAAGGTGAGGTGTATGTGGTTAAAATAATTTGTAGTAATTAAAATTGCTAGTACAAAATGCTGGAACATTATATAAAATATGAACCATAATTTCTTGTGCAAAAAGTCTTCATTTTTAATTAATTAATTAATGAAATTATTTTTATGATGGTGGAATAAAATGCATTGTCTTGTTCACACTAGGCAAGTGCTCTACCACTGAGCTACACAGCCATAACTCTAAAGTCCTTATTCAAAGCAGCACTTGCAGGATTTTGATGATAGACACTTTTGAAAGAAATAACTGCAGCCCAGGCACTTCTTAATTTGATGTTAAACTTAAGGATTACTTGACTAAATTATTGACTAAGGTATTATTGTTAAGCTCAAGGTTACAAACAGGATCACTGTGCTTCTTCCATTAGAAGCAGGGTTCCAGTATTAGACTGTCAGATGCAGCTTAAATTTGAGCTGTTCTGAAGCATTAGAAGCATACACAACATTTCCAGAGTTTTACATGAAAACTGGACATTGTTTAGGAGAGAGTGAGAAATTAAGAAATACACTGAGCACATTCAATTTTTGAATACTCCCAAAGTACACACTGTGCACTTTTGTCAGTAGAAATAGCCCTTCTAATAATGGGTAATTTTTTGTGGACAATTGTGTAACAGCCACACTACAGGATAGTTATCCTAAAAGCAATTGTCAATTTTCTTCATAATACTACTGTATATTGCCTTCAGACTATAACTGTACTCGGATACACATTAGGATTACCAATAGAAGTACATAATATCTTGTTGTTCAGCCCAATTTCATCAGATTCTTGAGGGTGGGAGCATTTCAGCACCTAGAGGAGATAGACTGACTTACACAGATGTCCCAATTTTACCTGTATACAGTACACTTAAAAATACATGCAAATTTGTTCTAATTTATTTTTTGTAAAAAATATTTATATACAGATCCTTATTAATTTATGAATATAACTACAAACAGCAGAGATTTTGCACTTCATCTATGAAGTGCAGCATTGGAAACAGTTTTAATAGTTTTAACCAATAATGTTTCATGTCCTTTATAGACATAGATAAAGTTGAAAATTCTTAATGAAATGATCTTTACAATCTAATTATTTACGATGGTGTTATAAATTTAATTTAATCACAAAAGGAGTGCTTAGGCACGCAAACTAAGTAGCTGAGTTGGAATGTCATCAGGGACTGCTGATTATGGCACTCTTTGGTGGTGACTGGTCACTCATACATCCTCTAACACCAAAAACACAATGTTAACACTTTAATTCCTTTTTAAAAAATTCTAGAAGATGGAAGTTATGATGCATAGCAATACATTCATGGCTCTCTACCATTGACAATATTCGAGTGACTTCAGTAAATATATATGTGTTTTATTGAAATAACACTGAGGTATCTTATTTCTAGTCTTTCTCCAAAAAAATCTTGAGCTATATATCAAGAATATTTGTACATTGGAGAAATAAAATACGTATAATTCTCCCATGCAGTTGCTATGGGTCAATAAGAAAAAAATGTACTTATTTCTGTAGACTTTGGTCAAAATGGGGACTTATGTTGAGTAAAATAAACCAGATTTACAAAGCTAAACACCCTATGGTATCTCTTACTTGAGGTAGGCAAAATATGAACCAACAGAATAATAAATTTGTGTAGGAGGATATAAAATTTGGAAGGGGTCCAAGAGGTAGAGGATGAGGAGTGAGGGAGAGGGAAAAAGGACGGGGAAGTAAATAGAATAAAGATCAGCTGTGTGCCTAATCATTTTTATGAATGTAAGCATTGTATGCTACCAATCCGAACTAAAAATGTCAACAAAAATCAAAATGGAAAGGGGAGACTTAAAGAAGGAAAGGGATATGGGCGGAGAGGGGATTAAAAAGAAATAAGTTGTAATATGTACATAAACTGACTCCCCACAATGTCTGTAAATTGAGATCCAGATCTATACATGTGCAGGATCTGCATTTTCTTACCAAGTTGTGAAGGATAGTTCTGTGTTGTCCAATCTTTCAAGCCAAACAACTTGCCACACTTCCTAGTAGTTGGTTATATTGAGCCAAAGATGTATGTATAGAAACAGGCTTGCCAAGTGATGGAAAGATGAACTAGTGGAGCAAGCACTGGAGTGTAAAAGACAATATAATCTGAAAGATTCTTAGGGAGTTATGTAGGATAAGAGGATTCATGAGGAAACAAAGCAAGCCCAGTTTGTATACATATTCTCAAGAGCTTCAAGGGCTTAGTGCTGGCCCTGCTCAACAATATCCAATAATTGCAATAGGAAGCAAAACAGATTTAGTGAATGAAGGTTTTGTTTGTTTGTTTGTTTTTGAGAGAAGCACTTTCTTTGTAGCTTATAGTGACCTGAACTGACAGTAGTCCTGCCTCAGGAGGATTGGAATTATAGGTGTGTTGCAATCATAGGTGTTGTCTGCATTCAGTTTTAAGAAGGATTTTGAAAGGAAAATATTCACAGTAGCCAAAAGTGTGAGTAGGAAAGTTTCTAGTAAGAAAGAGGTCCAGATATAAACATATACTATAAAATATACATCAATGTATGAATGGAATGATTTTATAGTATAGCAATGTGTTAAAACACAAGATAACTGAATGAAGATATTTAGAATAGTTTTGTGAATGGAGCTATAGGAATGGACATGAGGTTTGAAAATTTCACTTTCATTTTAAAATGATTTTCACAGAAAACTTCTCTCTTCTGAATTAAAAATTTCTCCAAAAACATTTAATAGCTCACATTTTTCTCTCCCCAAATCGGGGCTTATTCAGTGAAAATTTGAAAATGTGGTTTATCCTGCATTGAGAAGAAAGGCAATAAAACATTGGATCTCTAGAACATATTTTTTCTCCCCGTGGTAGTCAATTAGAACTGAGTCATGTGGTTCTGGGCATGGAAGACCCACCCAAGAATTATTGCCAAAATGGTATAAAAGGAGGGCAGGAGGGGATTAATGCATGCTGTGGATTTTTGTGATGATTCTGGCAAAAGCTTGTTGTTCAAGGTGTGAACTCAACTGTTCTCCTCTATTGAGGACCTCAGATACTTGCTATCACCAAGGATGGATGCTGTTCTTTTCTGGGGAGCTCTGATCCTTACCCTGAACATAGTTTCCAAGTTCCAGTGCAGATCTCTCAGCCTGTGGCACATATCCTTCACTCACCAGTCGAAGTTTTTCTGATTTTTATCACTGCTTCTTGGGCCTTTATTCTTTATATGAATGTGCAAGAGATATTACTGTGGGCTGCAGGTCTCCAGCTAGACTCATGGAGAACATTGCTGTGGGCTCTAGGTCTTCATCTGGATTTCTCTGGTCTCTACCGCACAAACAAATCTCTTCCACTCTTCTGCATTTGTTATTTTGGGTGAACATTATAAAATATTCTTCTAAATGATGTGTATTTTATTAAATCTATTCTCTTGTAAACCCTTCCTAAAGTACTTATAGGGCTGTTCACTGAGACTAATGAAGCGTGACTATCCTGATATAACCAGCATCAAAATTTTGTACAAATTAAGAATAAGAAACTATTCCGTGCACGTGTACCCAGAAGAGCCATTGCAGTTGAATTTTCCATCACCCTAAGTGAGATATGCCAATAACTTGCCATCTTTATGACAAAATACACGATTGGATGAAAAATTGATTTCTCAATATTTTCATGTCAGAAACATTATGCAAATGTAGGCTTGATATATTTTCTGTCTTACACCACACAGAAATTTTTTTCTGAATCAAATGTACATTATCATTACGAAAGAAAGACTAATAGAATGATCTAACATTTATCAAATTTATGGGTCTTATTTGACAGGCTTTATCCCTTACATCAGACAAAAATGCCAGAGAACTGAGTGAAATGTGAACAATGTATATATGATGTCAACTAAGAGACAACATCACAGAAGATGTTGTTTGCAGTGACAAAGCCAACCTAGAAATATGTAGATGCCAATAGTACTACTGGCCTTTCATGAACAAAATATTTGATATAGTAATGTTATGTTGTACTGTCATACTACATTACCCAAAGTAAATAGCTCTCCTATTGGAGGATGTTAATGTACTTGAAGTTAGCAGTTTCATAGCATTTTAATTTGTTATGTAAATGACCATATCAAGGGCAATATAACAACCCAGAAAGAAACTGAGTTGGTATGAGACAAATGGTTTATCTACTCACAATGTATTTTACTTTAACATAGTGTTCTGAACTTCTATTCCTATATTTCCCTCACTCTTAAAAAGTAAAATGTATACAAATTCTATTCCAAGAATTCAAAATTTAAAACAATCTGATAATTATGCTTAAAAAATGATCCAAGTGCAAGGAAGACACCTTGACAAAGGACACAGAGAGTGGCATAAAATCAGTCCACATGTGTGTTGTTAGGTGATCTCCTCCGGGCCAGATGTTAAGCAAATTTAAATTCATATGCAGAAACCACAATTTAGACTCTTATTAACACCATTTTAAAAAATGAAGTTGATGTTTATTGCAAACTTAAAAATGACTCTCAAATCTATAAATATTTTTTTCTGTTATGAATATTTTTTCCATAATTTTGTTGAAAAACAAATAGCAATAAGACAGTTTCAAATCAAATTAGTAGGACATATTGATACATTTCATATTTTCTTAGTGGTTACTTGTTGTATAAGATGCATGTATGACATTCTATTTACAAATATTATTAGAACAGATCCTACAATTCATTAAATGAACAAAATGTAGCTGTATATCTATCTTAACTATTTTGAATCTACAGACACAAATATTCATTCAATTTTATCCCCTTTTTTTGTTTAACTTTTTTAAATTTATTTTTTATTGAAGAACAAATAGCAATGAGACAATTTCAAATCCAATTAACAAGAAAGATTCAATAATTAATACATTGCAAACTGTTTTCATAATGGTTTGTTGTCATACAAGGTGCATACATGTTATTCTACTTACAAGCAATATTAGAGCAGATATCTCTAATCAAAGAATCAAGAGAATGTACCTGTATACTTATTTTTTAAGCTGAATTGTAGCAGTTTCAATAATTAATACTTTCTACCTTGTTATCTCCCTAGTGTTTGTCCATAGTACTACAAGCCAACATAATATCTTGTCCAACCACTATTAGTTCAAATCTTGTTTCTCATAGAATTATGCAGAAGTGCTGCATATTTATGCTAACTGTACTGTTTATACAAACACATCATGGTTGTTGCTTTGTATCCCCCTTTTTTGTCTAGACTTGTCAAATATGGTCATTAAACCATTAGAGGTGCCTGAACTCGGCGACACAATCAAACATAGTCCAACAGTCCACAATAATAGTGAGTTATCTGAAGAATTATTGACTATATCCATTTACAACTCAACTTATTGTTATGGCCTCATGTTATATACCTCATTTTTATACTTTTCAGATGGATGGTTAAAACTGAGATAAAGCAAGACTTATATAACAAAGATGTAGCTTTTGTATCTGATGAAGTCAGTCAAGTCCCCTCAGGGCCTATCTTGTAATCCTGTACCTCACTCTGTAGATCCTTTGTGTGTGTTAGCCATGTGGATGAGTCGTGGCATTTGCTTGACCAGTTTTCCCTGTGTGACAGCCTGAGAGAAAGTTTTCTCACCATGTGACTCTCCCTAGGTGCACTATAGATCATTGATTGCCTTCCTCTGTGGCTCCATAATCTCCTTGATCAGAATATTTGGTGCACAACTGAGTTCCATGAGGTTACAGTACAGGTTCTCCAATATCCTAAGTCTTCGCTGATCTTGAAAGGCGAGGGCCAAGATGTTGGCTGACCTTGCAGCCTTTCTATTTCTCCAATTTTTGATCTGTGAACTTAGGATGTTAACCATAAAGAAGAAAACCTGATTACTACCCTGCAGCATATGCCATTCAGTTTACTCTAACTATCTGACTCAATTCTTTTTAGTTGTTGTACATTTCTACTTGTATTTCTTTTTTTTACTTCTTATAGTAGGGAGAATATACAATATTTGCCCAATTGTGTCTGGTTCATTACACTTATGAGTATATGTCCAGGTGGCATCCATCTCAATGCATCAAGTTTATCATTCTTTATACCTAAGTAATATTCCGTTATATAGAAATACCACATCTTTTTCAACAATTCCTCATGTGATGGACATTCTTGTTTTTTGGAAGATTTTGCTATCACAAATTGGGCTGCTATAAACATAGGTACACATATATACTATGATATGATGTTTTCAGTTGCTCTGGGAATATTCGCAGTAGGGGGATAGTTGGCTTGAACAGGATTTCCAGTCCTACACTTTTGAGGAGTTTGCACACTGATTTCCACTATGGTTGTACCAGTCTACACTCCCACAACCAGTGGAGAAGTGTTCCCCTTTCCCTACAACCTCTCCAACATTTGTTGTTTGTTGATTTCCTTATGATAGCCATTCTTTCTGGAGTGAGATGGTATCTCAGTGTTGTTTTTATTTGCATTTCATGGATGGCTAGCAATGTGGAACATTTTTTCATATATTTATATGTTTCTGTACTTTCGAACTGAGAAGAATGTATTCATCTCCGATACCCATTTCTGGATTGTGTCTTTAAATTAGAGGGCCCTAATATATTTTAGTTCTTTATATATTCCACATAGCAGACTTTGTCTGATTGCTTATTACTTAGGATTTTTTTCAAAATTTGTGGTTTGTGTTTTCACTTGTTGACAATTTCTTTGGATGTGCACAAACTCCACATGAGTTGATCCCAGTGGTTGATTCTTTCAAGTGTTTCCCGTGCGAATACTTGTTTGTTCATGAGCTCTTTGCCTACCCCTATGTCTTCAAGAATTCCTCCTACTTTCTCTTCCAGAAGATGGTGTGTTTCTGTTTTATTTTTTTTTTTAGTTTTTTGGTTTTATTTCCTGTTTTATTTCCATTTATTTTTATTTTATTAAAATACAAATGTTTCTGTTTTAATGTTTACGTATTTAATCCATTTTGAATTTAGCTTAGTTCATGGTGATAGAGCTGGGTCAAGTTTTAGTTTTCAGCATGTAGAAAGCCAGTTTTTCCAGCACCATTAGTTAATGAGGCTATCTTTCTTCCTGTAAGCTCATTTTGCCCCTTTGTTGATGATCATCTGGCTGAGTGTGCTTGCAGAGGCCTCTGCATTTTCTAATCTATTCCACTGATCCTCAGGTCTATTTGGTTGCCAATATCATGTTGGTTTTATCACAGTGGCTTTGTAGTATAATTTCAAATCAGGAATTGTGATGCCTCCTGCCTTGTCTTTATTGGCCAGGGTTACCTTTGCTATTCTAGGTCGTTTATGGTTCCAAATAAATTTTAGGATTGATTTCTCAATGTCTGGGAGGTATGTTGGTGGCAGTTTGATAGGGATTGCATTAACTCTGTACAATAATTTTGAGAGTATGGCCATCATGACGATGCTGGTTCTTCCTATCCAGGAGCATGGAATAGCCTTCCATTTTCTGAAATCCTCTATAATCTCTTTTCTTATGGTGTTGTAATTTTCCCTGAAAAGATCATTGATCAAAAGATCACTTCCTTTGGTAAGTGAATCCCAAGGTATTTCATTTTTTGCAGTGCTATTGTAAAGGGTATTGCTTCTATGCTTTCCGTGTCAGTGTGCTTTTTATCTGTGTAGAGGAATGCTATGCACTTTTGAGTACCGACTTTTTATTCTGCTATGGTACTGAATTTGTGTATCCATTCTAGTAGCTTCTTGGGGGAATCTCTTGGGTCTTCCAAGTAAAGTATCATGTCATCCGCAAATACTGATAATTTAACTTCTTCTTTACCTATTCTTATTCCTTTTATTTTTCCCTCTTTTCTAATGGCTGCTGCTAATGATTCCAAAACTATATTGAATACGAGTGGTGGTAGAGAACATCCTTGTCTTGTACCTGATCTAAGAGTAAAAGATATCAACTTTTCCCCATTTAGAATTATATTAGCTGTTGGGTTGTCATAGATGGCTTCCAGCAAGTTGAGGTAGAGTCCATCTATGCCAATTTTCTGCAGGGTTTTGAACATAAATGAGTGTTGGACTTTGTCAAAAGCCTTTTCTGCATCAATTAAGTGATGATCATGTGGATTTTAGATTTCAGTCTATTAATATATTAATTAATTACATTATTAATGACATTTACTATTAATAAATTACATTTATAGATTTACATATGTTGTGCCAACTTTGCATCATTGAAATGAATCCTACCTGGTCATAGTGTATGATCTTCTTGATGATTTGCTGTATTCTATTTGCTATTATTTCATTGAGGATTTGTGCATCTTTGTTCATGAGGGAGATTGGCCTGTACATCTGTTTTTTGGTTGTGTCTTTCCCTGGTTTTTGAATCATTATAATACTTGCCTTTAGAAATGATATTGGAAGGACCACTTCCTTTTTAATTTCACTGAAGAGTTTTGTGAGTGTAGGGATTATATCTCCTATAAATTTCTTGTAGAATTCAGCTGTGAATCCATCAGGACCTGGACTTTCCTTTGTCTGTGGGCGTTTTATTACATTTCATATTTCATTGGCTGTTATTGGCTTATTGAGAGTTGTTATATCTTCTTGGTTGAGTTCTGGTGATTTGCACCTTTCAAGGAATAGGTCCATTTCTTCTGTTTCTTCTATTCTTTGAGCGTAAAGATTCTCTAACTATTGATAATCTTCTGAATTTCCACAGAGTCTTTGTGATTTCACCCTTTTTATTCCTTATTGCTTGTATTTGATTTTTTCTTTCTTCTTTTTGTTGAGGTTGGCCAGAAGGCTTATCAACTTTATGTATTGTTTCAATGAACAAACATTTTGATTTGTGGATTTTTTGAATGTTTTCTTCATCTCACTTGAATTAATTTCTTCTCTATTCTTTATGGTTTCTTCCCATCTTTTTGCTCTGGGTTTGGTTTGATTTTGTTTTTCTAGATGGCTGAGGTGCAGCATTAGGGTGTTTATTTGTTCCTGTTCTGTTTTCCTAATGTGTGGGTTCATAGCTATGATTTTCCCTCTAAGAGCTATTTTCATCACATCCCACAAGTTCCGGTAAGTTATGTTCGAATTTTCACTGAATCAATATCTGAATTGTTGAATTTTTGTTTAATTTCTTCTCTGACTCATTGATTGCTTAATAGGATGTTGTTTAATTTCAATGAATTTAGTGGATTTTTCTGGTTTAGTTTGTCATTTGTTTCCAGTTTAATTGTACTGTGGTCAGATAATGCACTTAATTCTCTTAATTGGAGAATTAAGTCCATTTACATTGATGATTATAATTAAAATGTTTTGATTTATGATTGTCATGATATTTACCTGCTGTTGTTTACTCCTTTGTATCCTGTGTTTAATTGTTTTTCCTGTTTAGTGGATTCCTTCCAGTCTCATTTGTAGAGTCTGGTCATTATGGTCTCTCCCTAGAATGTCTTTCAGTAGTATGTGTAGGGATCACTTTTTCATCATGAAATTCTTTAGTTGCTCTTTGTCATGGAAGTATTTCACTTTTCCATCAAACTTGAAAGAGAGTTTTGCAGGGTATAATAATCTGGGCAGGAATTTGTTTTCATACAGAACTTGAGGAACTCTGTTCCATGCTCTCCTTGCCTTCATGATTTGTGTAGAGAAGTCTGCTCTAATTCTGATGTTTTCTTTGAATGTGATCTGTTTCTTCTCTTTAGTAGCTTTCAGTATATTACTCTTGTTTTTGGATTTCGGATACCTCTTGGTGTGTTTTTAATTGAGTTGAAATTATTTGGTGTTCTGTATGCTCCGGTTAGCTGAATGTTGGATTGTTTCCTCATATTTGGGACGCTTTCTGCTATTTGTTCTGCCCATATTCTTTTTATATCATTTGTATTGATTCCTTCATTCTCACTGATGGCAATTAATCTCACATTGTTCATCTTGGCATTATCTTGCAGGTGATGGATTTTTTTTTTTTCTAAATTCTCATTGCTTTCAAGAGATCCTTTCTCATCTTTTCACTAGCTGCATCAGCATCCTCAAGATCTGAAAATCTGTCTTCCCTTTCCCTCAAACGGTTTTGTAGACTCATGATTAATAATTTTAGATCTTCTATATCTCTTTGACTCTGTTTCATGCATTCTATTTCTTTTCTGTATTGCTCATTCCAGGAATCTGTCATATATCTGATCTGTATTTCTTTTATCCATGTCTTCTTTAAACGTAGCTATTAATTCTTTTACTGCAGAGTTTTTTCCAAATTGATTTTCTTCTATATATTTCCAGAATTGATTCTCTAATGCAGATGCTATGATTTCAAAGAATTCTTTATTTCAGAAATTATTTCTGGTTTGAGTTCCTCTTTACCTTTCTGCTATTGTTTCTTGCCTTCTGATGCTATTAATTCATATGTTTCATCTGGAATAGTGTTCTCTGCAATTGTTATGGGTAGGCATTGAGTTTCCCCCACTGTTTCCAGGTTTGATTATTACGTCAGATGCTATGTATTCAAATAGTTCTTATATTTCTTTCAGGCACTAATTTTGGTCTGAGTTCCTCTATACCTTTCTGCTATTGTTTCTTTGCTTCCTTCTCTGTTAATTCATTCCTTTTAGCTGAGCTCGTGTCCTCTGCCCATATGGACTCAAGGACTGAGATTGCATTTTTCTCCTTTTCTTTGTCATTCTGTATAGCACTGACCTCTGACCTTTGGTGTAGTGCTTTGGTGCAGTTGTGACCTTAGTGCGTTATGAGATTCAGTTTGAGATTATCCAGTTATGCCTAGCCTGGATCTAGTTGTTGTGTTCAGTTCCTTTCCGCTGCAGCTCTTCTGGTACAACTTTGAGCCTGTGGTTCCCTCTGTTGGGTCCCTGGTCCAGGGAGCACTGGGGAGTGCAGTAGCTCTCCCTCACACTCACCAGGCCAGGCATGGGTGGATAGGTGCTGGGAGATTCACACAAGTTCTGGCTCCCATGGCGGGCTTTGGGGCAGGGGCTCTGGGGATTTGCCAGGCATTCCTGTCTGAGGTGTCTGATGCCAGTCCCTGGCTAAGATGTCTTGGGGCCTGAGGCTCAAGATGGTGCAAAGCATGCAGGGAGAAACCAAATCCTCTCCGACAGACTCACCACACACTCTCCGAACCAGGGTGCCAAGGAAGTCTGGAAAATTCCCACTTGTTCAGTTTGGTTGGTGGCGAAGGCTCTGGGAACTGCCAGACAAGTTGGCCCTGGATGTCTCAGGCCAGTCACTGGCTCTCAAATCTATAGATCTACTAGATAAAAACAGAGAAGAACTACAAACAGGCTTCAGCAATGATTTTTTTTTTAAAGTTGTACCCAAAGAGAGCATAGAAGATGGCAAGAAAGATGTACAAATGGGAATATATTGAGCAATTTTTGTATATTCAACAAAACATTTATTAAAGAGATAAGCATAGCATGAAATAAACTATTTCCCCAAAATATATCTAATAAAGATATATTTATACAGAGTTCAAATAACTCAGTAACAAGGAAAACTTTATCACGAAAATGGGAAACACATCTAAGTAGTTTTTGGGGTTTTTTTGTAGTGTATCTCCCCAGGATATAATGTTGCATTCCTTGTGTCTAGTTGGTAATTGTATATAACAAACCTAAATTCTTTTGTTCATTACCTTTCCCTCCCCTCGCTCTCCCTTTCTCCAATTCTTTTTCAGCTCTTATCTGAGAGCCAGTATCAATTATCTACCTTTCATGGTGAAATTCATTTAAATTTTGATTTTCTCATATAAAGGAAACTATGTGATATTTAAGATAATGTGGTTGATTGACATTAACTTAACATGGTCACAGGATGAACCTATTTTTCTATGAATGGCCTGAGTTTATGTTTCTCTCTGACAAAGTCATATTCCATGATGCATGAATATCACATATTCTTCATCCATTCTTCTGTGAGTGGACATGTACTTTTTGCAATTTCCAAGATTGTTATGAGTGGTGCTTCTACAAACCTGAATGTCATGTATTAATGCAATGTGTTTAAACCTTGAGAAAATACCTAGAAGGGTAGAATTTAGATCAAAAAAGATTTCTAGTTTATTTGTTTTATGAATCTACATATAGACATCCATATTAGTTGTTGTAGTTTACATTCTCATCAAAAAAGAAGAGTTCCTTTCTCAAAAGAAGGCAAACAAATGGCCAAGGAGTATATGAAAATAAATGTCTTTGTCATTAGTATATATTAGTTACTAGTATACGTTAGTATATACTAATATATTAGTATATATTTCTACTTCCATATGTACTGAAGTATTGGTCTCAATATCAAATAGAATCAACCATCCATTAAAAGATAAATAAAATGTGGTACAGACACACAATGGAATACTCTTACAAAAGAAAGTGAGCTTGTGATTTGTGACAGTTATGGTTGATCACGGAAGGATGTAGGTGGAGTGCAAGGTGATAGGATGCAGAAATGATGCAACAAGATTTCACTTACATGAAATTTTTAAAAGCTCAACTCTGAGCTTCCAAAAAGAGTGGAATGTTGATTCTCAAGAACTCAGGGTAGGTGGATGGGATGCCATTAATCACTTCATGCACAATTTCAGTTAGATCTCTCCAGATTTGCCCAACTACAGGCTCTGAGAGTGTGTGGGAGATTTTCTGCACTGACCTGTGCCCACCAGACTAAGACGAGGCCACCTCATGAGAGACCTTTTCCTGTGTTCACCAGACTTTCGCTGCCCCTCCAGAGCCAGCACAGCCCGACCTGTGAGTGAGAAATACTACCACGCTCTTGGAATCCCCCCAGATCTGCCAAAGCCCAGGCCTGGTAAGTATGTGGGAGAGCTTCTGCACTGTCCTGCCCACATGCATACCCCTTCAGACCCAGCAGTCCTGGTACACAGGCCTGGCATGAAACCCTGCAGCTGAAGTCCTGCAGAGAGACTAGAGACAAAACGATGCAGCTAATCCAGGAGCAGAACATATTACCAGAGGGACACAACAAGCTTACCTCCAAGGGCAGCAGCAAGAAGGAGCTGAGCACATAGCCAGACCAAAGGCATGCAAAACTGGATGAAATAGAACCTGGTATATCAGCACCTAAATTTTAGTAGGTGGTAAGGTTAAAACTACACCAAAGCTCTACACCAAAGATCGGTGGACAGTGTTATACAAAATGACAAGGAGAAGGAGTAAAATGCAATCTCAGCTCGAGCAAGTACAAGGACACTAGCACAGCTGAAATGTTTGAATTCACAGTGTCTAAATGAAAGAAACAATGGCAGGAAGGTATAGAGTAACTCAGATTGGAATTAATCTCTGAAATGTGGGGAAAAAAACTGAATTAACAGCATCTGAAATAAAGAATGAAATGCAGAAACATATAGAGGAAATCAGAAAACTCTGAAGTAAAGAATTAATAAATGCTGCCCAAGAAGACACTGATAAAATAGAGGATATTAGAAAAGCAAGGGCCAGATAGATGGCTGAGTAGAATAAGTGCTTCCTTGGTAAACGCAAAGGTCTGAGTTCAATCCCCAGTTCCACCAACAAAAAAAAAAAAAAGAAAAGAAAAGCAATGGATTTCTTGAATGAGCAATACATGAAAGAAATAGATAGCATGAAGCAGAGTCAAAGAGATACAGAGGAATTTAAAATCTCAATCACAAGTTGTAAAACCACTTGAATGAAAGTGAATATAGAGTTTCAGATCTTGGAGACGACATTTCAGCTAGTGAAAATGTAAGAAAAATATCTTAAAAATTACTAGGATGCAAGAAAAAGTAATTCATCACCTGCAAGACTATGCAAAGATGAATAATGTGAGAATAATAGGCACCAATGAGAAAGAAGGAAGCAATACAAATGATAGAAAAAGAATATGGGGAGAAGTACTAGCAGAAAACTTCCAAAATATGTGGAAACAATCTGATACTCAGGTACCAAAGCATACAGAATGCCAAATAACTTCAACCCACTTACAAATACACAGAGGCATATAATAGTTAACATCCCAGAAACCCGGCCCTGAACAAAAGGCTAAAGGCTGTACTAAAGGCTGCTAGAGAAAGAAACAGATCACATTGAAAGGAAAACCCATCAGAATTACGGCCAACTTCTCTTTACAAACCATGAAGGCAAGAAGAGCATGGAGCAGAGTATTTCAAGTACTCTATAAAAAGAAACTCCACCCTAGGCTAATATACTCTGCAAAACACTCTTCCAAGTTTGATGGTGAAGTGAAATACTTCCATGACAAGGAACAACTAAAGAATTTCATGATGACAAAGCCGACCCTACACAGGCTACTGAAGGATGTTCTAGAGAGCGACCAAAATGACCAGAATTCCACAAATAAGAAGAGAAGGAATCAACTAAATAGGGTAAACAATTAAACATAGGAGAAAAAGGAATAAACAAAATCAGGTAAGTAACATGTTGAGTATAAATAAATACATCTCAATTATAAACATCAATGTAAATGGACTCAATTTACCAATCAAGTGAAATAGATTGGCACAGTGGATTAGGAAAGAAAATCCAACAATATGCTGCATACAATAAACACACTTATGAACAAACTGATAGGCTGAAAGTTACAGGATGGAAAACAATACTACATATCCCAGCACCTCAGAAAAAAGTAGGGGTAGAAATTCTGTTCTCAGGCAGTCTCAACTTCAAACCAAGAATGGTCAAACAAAATAAAGAAGGCCACAACACCCTGGTTAGGGGAAAAATTCAAGAAGAAGATATTCATTAATGTACACACACAAAATATGGGAGCAGACAACTATTTAAGACAAATCTTAATGGAAATGAAAAATCTAATGTCCAAGACCATAATCTTAACAGGAGACCTTAACAGCTGCTTATCCAAAAATGACAGGTCAGCCACACAAAAATTCAGCAAAGAAGTAGTAGAAATGAACAAGAGCTTGGCAAAAATGGACTAAGTGGACACATACAGCGTATTCTGCGCAACAACAGCTGAATATACATTTTTTTCAGCTGCACACAGGTAATTTTCTAAAATAGACCACATACTCATCAATAGGTCATGCTTCAGTATATGCGAATAAACAGAAATTATCCCATGCATACTCACAGTGCAGTGAAACTGGAAATGAATGAGAAAAGAAACCAGAAAAAAACCTCAAATACATGGAAATTAAACAACACCCTAGTGAGCAATTAATGTGTCACAGATGAAATTAAACAAGAAATTTAACAATATCTACCATTCATTGAAAATTCAGACACAACTTATAAGAATTTATAGGATGCGATGAAAGCAGTCATCCGAGGGAAATTTATGGTTATTAACTATACATTAGGAATGGGAACAGATAAGCACCCTAATGCTGCACCTCCGACAACTAGAAAAGGAAGAGCAAACCAAATACAGAGCCAAAGATGGGAAGAAAGCATGAAGATTAAAGCAGAAATTAATTCAATTGAGATGAACAAAACAGTGCAAAGAATTAATGAATCAAAAAGCTGGTTCTTTGAAAGATTAAATAAAATTGATATGCCCCTGGGTAACCTCATCAAAAAGAGGAGAGAAAAAATCCTAGCAATAAGGATCCCAGCCAAATCTATAAACCACATGACCATCTCAGTTGTTGCTGCAAAGGCTTTTGACCAAAACTGAATCAAGAAGATATAACAACTCTCAGTAACACAGTAACAGCCTGTGAAACATGAAACGTGATAAAAACCTGTCGACAAAGAAAAGTCCAGGTCCTGATGGATTCACAGCTAAATTCTACAAGAAACTTACTGAATACATAATCCATACACTCCTCAAATTCTTCAATAAAATTGAAAAGGAAACAATCCACCAAAAAGCATTCCTGGAGCCAAGTATTATACTGATACCAAAACCAGGGAAAGACACCAATAAAAAACAGAACTGCAGGCCAATCTCCCTCATAAACAGAGATGCAAAAAATCCTCACTAAAATCCTAGCAAATAGAAGACAGCAAATCATCAAGAAGATTATACACCATTACCAGATAGGATTCATTCCGGGGATGCAAAGATGGTACAATATACACAAATCTATAAATGTAATATACCATATCAATAGAGCAAATTTACAAACCACATGATCATCTCAATTGATGCTGTGAAGGCTTTGGACAAAGTCCAACATTCATTCATATCGTGGTGGCGCATGCCTGTAATCCCAGCACTCGGGAGGCTGAGGCAGGAGGATTGTTGTGAGTTCAAGACCAGCCTGAGCTACAAAGTGAACTTAAGGCCAGCCTGAACTGCATAGTGAGACCCTGTCTCAAAAAGACAAAAAAAAAAAAAAAAAAAAAAAAAAAAAAAAAAAAAAAGGCCTACAAAAAATTGGAATAGATTTCCTCTACCTCAGTATGATGAAAGCTGTCTAGGACAACCCAATGGCTAGTATAATTCTGAATGGGGAAACACTGAAATCTTTCATTCTTCTATCTGGTACTAGATAAGGATGTCCTCTATCACCCCTCCTATTCAATATAGTTTCGGAATTATTAGCTAGAGCCACTAAACAAGAAAAAGAAATAAAAGGAATTAGAATAGTTAAAAGAAGAAATTAAATTGTCATTATTTTCAGAATACATGATAATTTACTTGGAAGACCCAAAAAACTCCACCAAGAAGCTACTAGAATTGATACACAAATTCAGTTGCATAGCAGGATACAAAGTCAATATCCAAACGTCAGTAGCTTTCCTCTACACAGGTAACAAACACACTGAGAGGGAAATTAGAGAAACAATACCTTTTACAATAGCACTATGGAAAATAAAATACCTTGGAATTCACCTAACTAAAGATGTCAAAGATCTTTTCAAGGAAAATTACAGTACTCTGAAAAAAGAGATAGTAGATGATTTCAAAAAAATGGAAAGATATTTCCTGGACAGGAAGAACTAACATCATGAAGATGTCCATACTCCCAAAATTGTTGTACAGGTTTAATGCAATCCCTCTCAAGATAACCACAACATACCTTCAAGATTTAGAGAATTCAATACCAAATTTGTTTGCAACCAGAAAAGATATAGAATAGCAAAAGCAATCCTGCCAACAAAGACATGGCAAGAGACATCACAATTCCTGACATGAAATTAAACTACAATGCTACTGTGATAAAATAAGCATGGTGCTGGCAATAAAGTAGAACTGAAGGTCAATGGAATAGACTACAAGATGCAGAAGCCTCTACAAACACACTCAGCTACATGAACAAAAGGACCAAACATGCTTACTGAAAGAAAAATAACCTATTTAACAAATGGTGCTGGAAAAACTGGCTTTCTACATACGAAAAACTAAAACTTGACCCACGTCTATCACCATGCACCAAGCTAAAGTCAAAATGGATTAAACCTTTAAAGAGAAACACTCAATCTCCTGGAAGAGGATATAAGAGGAACTCTTGAAATCATACAGGTAGGCAAAGAGTTCATGAACAAAAATCAAATCTCATGCATAACACTTGAAAGAATTAAAGCTGGGACCTTGTCTCATTGAGAAGTTTTTGCACATCAAAAAAAATTACCAACCAAGTTAAAAGACAAACCACATATTAAAAAAAAAATTAGTGCTATGGTCATCCACTAGGTAAATAATTATTGAATCTTTGATATAATTCAGCTATAAAAAAACCTGTAAATATAATTTCATGTATGCACCTTGTACAGTACCAAAACGTTATGAAAACAGTTTGCAATGTATTAATTCATCGACTCTCTATGGTTAAGGTGTCTTGAAACTGTCTGATTGACATTTGTATTTTAATAAAATAAAAATAAATGGAAAAAAAAAGATAAAAAAAAATTGACAAACACTCAGAGAAAGGTCTGCTCTCTAGAACATATAAAAAACTAAAAAACATTACGGCTCCAAACTTTAAAGATCCAGTCTAGAAATGGGCATCTGAGATGAACACCCACTTCTCAGAGGATGAAATTAAAGAAACAAATAAGTATATGAAAAAAATTCTCCACATCACTAGCCATCCATGAAATGCAAATTAAAACAACACTGAGATATCATCTTGCCCCACAAAGAATGGCCATCATAAACAAATCAACTTAGAACAAATGTTGGAGTGACAATGGGGAAAAAAGAACTCTTCTCCACCACTGGTGGGAATATAGACTGGTGCAAACATTATGAAAATCAGAGTGGAGATTCTTTAAAAGACTAGAACTGGAAGTCCCACTCAAAACCAGCTATTCCCTATTGGAAATTTTCCCAGAGGAACTGAAAATATTATATCATAGTGATATATGTGTACCTATGTTCATAGAAGAACAATTTGCAATAGACAAGTCTTGGAAACAACCAAAATGCCTATCATCTGAAGAATGGTATTTTCATACAATGGAGTATTACTCAGCCATAAATAATGATAAACTCAAAGCCTTCATATGAAGTGGATGCTACTTTATGATATACTCATAAGTGAAATGAATCAGAGCTGCATATGTAAATATTGTATAGTGTCCCTAGTATAAGAACTCAAAAGAAGAAATACAAATAGAGAAGTATAACACAATTAAAAGGAAAGCGAGAACTTGGACTAGACAATGAAAAGAGAGTAAGGAGAAAAGCTAGGAGACATGGCAGGGGCAAAGCCATACATTTGTATGCACAAGATGTATCTCAAGCAAGTGCTTTTTTTTAAAGGTTATAGATTAAAAAAGAGACAAGAATTTAAAAATATCATGGGAATGCCCTGCTACAATGCTGTATATGGTTAGATTTCGAAATTACTGTGTAAAAATATGTAGCTGTTTATTCATATTTTAAAATTCTTTTGCTATATTAGGTAGAGACTTTAACATATCAACACATGATGAAAATACATGCCCCATCTTATGCCTAAGGTTTTTGATATTCAGAGACAGAGTGAGGTTAAACCCCCCAGCATATATTGTAGGGCAATAATAGGCTTCTGTTCTGGAGAGTTTACAACCTAAATTTGTAGACCAAATCTTAAAGAGAAAGAAGGGCTGCAAGAACAGCCAACATTTTGACCCTAGCGTTTTCAAGGTCAGTGTGGACTAAGGACATAGGAGATCCTGTACTGTAACATCATATAAGTCAGTTATGTTCCAAATTTTCTGATCAAGGAAATTATGGGGTCACAGATGAATATGATCGATGATGTAATGTGTGCCTAAGGAGAATCACATGGAGAGAAAACATTCTCTCAGGCTTTCACAGAGAACAAATTGGTCAAGCAATGGCTGTGACTCATCCACATGGCTGACACTGACAAAGGATCTACAAAATGAGGTACACGGTTACAGGATAAGCCCTGAAGGGACTTGACTGACCTCATCAGATACAAAAGTTACATTTCTTGTTATACAGGTCTTACTTTATCTTGGTCTTAACCATCATGCAGAAAAGTATAGAACTGAGGTATGAAAAGTGAAGCCATGTTAATATACTGATCTGAGGTCATCAGATTAGGACATTGCCAGTCCTGTGGATAGCCCGCTACTATTATGGACCACTGGAATATATTGCAATATTTTGCTAAATTCATGCACCTACAATATTTGGATGGCAATGGAATAGCCATCTCCGACAAAACTAAAGAAAAAATGGTTATATACATGAAGCATCTTTTTGTATCTGCATATAAAAAATAGGATAGGTATATGACTACTTTCTCTTAATTCAATAAGAAGATTTGTACTAATAGTATTTGGACAGGATATCACGTCTGCATCCTGTGCTATGAATGACTACTATAAAGACGACAATATACAGTGTATTAATTGTCATAACTCTCCTAACAACCTGTTTTGAAGTTGTCTCATTGCAATTCTTTTCTCAATAAATTTAATAAAAATGATTCAGTTAGACAGCCAGAAGAGCCTCCAGAAGTCTCTTCCAAAACATGATGAACACAGCGAACAACAATGTATTATATACTTGTATATTTATGAGGAAGATTTTAAGTGTTCTTAATGTAAAGGGTTGCATATTTTAAGCAATATACATATAATTTAGCTTGATTAATCAATTAAAAATATGTACAGATTTCAAAGCATTATGTTGCACATGATAAATGTATAAAACTTTTTATAAAATTTATAAAGTTAAGCATATAAAATTAAATACATCCAAACAGCAAATATATGTATTATATATGTATATTATATATGTGTATTCTTATTTGCAAAACTTAGAGCATAGTAGATTTTTAAAAGTTTTACAAAATATTGTACAACATATCATACATTTCACTTAATAGAAAACTTTGAAACACTCATTCAATATTTTATTCCTAGAAATCGTCTCTTTTAAATATTATTAATCTGAAATTACAAAACTCAACTCTAATTTTGAAGCATGCTCATAAGTTAAGCATGCAACATTGAAAAAACTGAATTGTTTGTAATTCTTATTAAGCATTTATTTTATGCTATTTTTAAGTGAATCCTGCTATTCAGTGATGTCCAATTCCCACTTTACATAAAGACCCCAAGTCACAGAAAAAGCTTTTTAATCTTTTAAATCACAGAATAACATTTTTAATTGATTTTGCCTAGTGTTCCTGAGTCAGTATTTCATTCTGAATTCATGTAAAATAAGGGAAATCTTCATTCCATTCAAACAGAGAAACTAAAATCTTTCCCTGTATTTACTTGATGCCAACTCACAAAGGTGTTCTTACTTGAATGAAATTTTAAATAAGAATTTCTTTTGTTCTTTTTTTTTTTTTTTTTTTTTTTTTTTTTTTTTTTTTTTTTTTTTTTTTTTTTTTTTTTTTTTTTTTGGTCTGTCCAGTTTCCAGGTATGAATTTATCATTTTTGCTTTGCTTTAAATTGTTTGTTTTTCTCATGCCTGGATCTTTGTTATCACTCACAGCCATATCTTACATACGTATTTTCTTTTCTCATGAAAATTTGATTGAATTCTCAAGCTGTCACATTCTTTTGCCATCACCCAAAGTACCATTTAAAAATCAAGATTAGGAAAAAAACATATCTCTGCAAATATGAAGAAGTAGGATAACTGAAAATATGAGTACAGTCAGCAAGCTAGCATAAGCCCCTGTGGTAACTACATGTATCAGTGTTTTTAGATGAGTAACAGCTCCCTTCTTAGTTCTGGCGGTAGTGCACTTATGGGTAAAAGGCGAAAGATTTGTATGATCTGAAGAGAAACCAGAGTATAAGTGCACTTATTGGGTAGCATTGTACTTAGAAGTAACTCTGAGAACAAACCTCTTTATATTTGCCTCTACTTCCTGGTAGGGCATGCCCAACATCTATACTTACTACATCACAGAGGACTTACCTCATTACTGCTGTTCAGATGCAACCAAGTATGGAAGAAAATTATAAAAATCCTTTATAGGTAATGTGAGAAGAGATACGCATCCCTGCATGTTCCTCAAACATGAAATATCTTAGGCCATGAAGGCTGGACTTAACAGTTTTCATGTATGTTCTGGAAAAGACGAATAAACCAGGCTGGTAATAAAACTGTAGTTACTTTGCATTCTTGAATATAATACAAATATTGAAAAAATCAGAAATGTAATATTAAAGAACACTTTTTAACTTTTTTGTAGTATGTGTGGTTATGTAATATAGTGCGGCTCCAGTTAAGCCCTTTCATGAACCTTACATTTCCTTTGTGCTTCTGGCCAGTTTCTGTCTTTATTGTACTTTTCCTACATCACCAACGATTTGAAAATTTCATGTAACCGTTGTTTTGCAAAATAATTTTGCCCCTAATTTTGCTTAAAATTATCCCATCTATACTCCCCTTACAACCTTGACTTGGTTAATAAAACAGAAGCATTTTTCCAAAGCAAAGAAAATATTTTTTTATAATAAAAATGTTTTTGTCCCCTTACAGTGACTAGCGTGAAATGTGAATAGTTTTCAAATGAACCAAAGTGCTTCTCTGCATAGAAAGGATCTTTTAAAACTTGTACACCTCCACAGCATGTGGCGGAAGACGTCCCCACCAGTTAGCCATAGCCTGCCAAATGAGACACGTCGGTGGACAGCTCAATCAGTGTGCCTGGAACCTGGAGACGTTGGGAGACGCCCATGAGACACTACAGGGAAACGTCACAGAACATATGCTCAATTCTTTTATTTTTTAGTTTTCTGTACCGAGAACAGGGTCTACAGGGTCTCACTACGTAGACTGGACTCATAGTGATTCTCCTATTTTCAGCCTCCCAAGGGCTGTGATGACAGACACAGGCCACCATGCCTAGTCTCCATTGCTGTTTCAGGGGTGGTGGTGGGGGGTAGGGGGCAGCACAACACTCCAGGGATCAATTCTTTTTAAAAGATATTCCTTTTTTTTATGCTCCTCTCACACATTTTCTCTTCCATCTGCCTCCCCCAGCATACTCTTGTTTTATTGACTCTTTCCAACCCATAATTTACTAGTTTTCCCCCATGCTGCCTATATGTAAGTGTTATGAAATACTAAGGATACTGACAATCGTGGCTTCACAAGCAAAACACTGCTTCCACAAATATTATTATTATTTAGGGGAAAGTAACTTACTCAAAAAATAGTTTCTGTATGGCTATTCCCTAAATACGTTTGCTTATCTAAGTTATATTGTTGTTGTAGTTGCTGGAATGGTAACATGTACTAGAAATATGCTCCCAGTGTGGTTTATTAGGTAATGAAATTACTCCCTTAGATTATTATAACACAATTCTTTAGACAGGTGAGCAGCCTAATTGCTTCTCCTTGCTGCTCCATGCTGGTCCAGAAATAAAGGGTAGTATTTGTAGCTTAACATTTTCTTTCTATTAATTATATTTTTGAAAATAACTTTTGTAGATAAATGGATACAACTCAAGACCATACTCATAAATGAAATAAATCAGACCCGTACGTGTAAACATCATGTTGCCTCCTTAGCATAAGCAACTGATCAAGTAAATAAGACCCAAAATATGCAGTAAATAGTGTGAATTGGGAAGAAAGTATTCAAGCAAAAAGACAAATTATGATGGGGAAAAAGGAAGAAAAGGAAAAGAGAAATTTATAGTAATACACAAGGTAGTTAGTTATACACCTGGCTTCTACTTCATTGAAAAGAAAAGTTTGTGCTAATATTGTTTGGACAAGGTATCACTCCTTTATTCTGTGCTCCGAATAACTACTATGAAGATGTAATATATAATGTATTAGTCTTTGTAACTGTAATAATGTGTTGTGAAACTTCTATTTTTATTTTTAGTTTTATCGCTTTAAAATTAAAAATGAAAATATACATACTAAATTAAAAATATTAACTACTTCAAATAAGGAACTCAATTTTTTATCTAATGTGGCCATCAAAACTTATGTGATATTGGCAAAATATTATTATGAATGTTCTCTTGCCAAATCTGTCCTATATTTGTTTAGCAAACACTTGTGAAAACAGAAATTTCTGGTAAGTTTCATTACAAGAATCAGTACTACAGATGCAAGAACAGCTCAAATTATACACATTAATCTAGAATGACGCCATGTAATGGTGAAATCCTCTTCTTCTCTTAGATTTACAGTAATTTTTCCTTTTATCTTGAGGGAAAATTTCAAGTTCTAGCCTGAGACTAATCATAAACATGTTAATCACACAGACAATTTCACATTTCTGGAAATAAAAAAAATATCAAAACTTCAAATTTGCACTGCAATGCAAGAAAGACAAAAAGTTTCTTGTAAATTGCAAAGATTCTTTCAAACACAAATTAAGAGAAAGAATTAGCTTTAAAACGTCTGCACCTTAAAATATATAGCAAATTGACTTCTGGAATTGGAAACTCTTAGAGAACAGTAAGTCACAAAAACAGAACAAGCAATCATGATATCCAAGATGCTTATTAGTTTTCTGACTGCCAGAGAGGTAGCCAGGACGTCTTCTCCCTTTACATTGCTTACTTGTGTCAAGTGACAGCCCCAAGGCATGTTCTTTTAAGTAAAAGAGCAAAACTGAGGAATTTGGGTTAGGGAAACAGGCTAAATTCTAGACAGCTGGCTGAGCCCCAGGAGAGATAGCTGTCCACTTTTACAAGATTTATTTCTGCAGCATTGTGTCCCGTGCCTTTTCCATCACTCTTCCCTTCTTCTGGAGAACAGACTAAATGCGGGCTATAGCACTCCAGCTTGTCTACTCACTAGCAGGTGTGGCAAGTCAAACTGCAGGCTATGAACAGAAGGCCAGCCAAGGGAACAAATGCACTTAGTAGCGAGTCCTGTGGAAGACCTCATCCAACACAAAAACTCAGATAAGAGAAATCAAAATTAATAGAGCTTGCAGGAAAGATGAAAAATTCCTCTAAGTACAATGAAAAGAGGAATTGATGACATTGGGTAATGTTCAAGTTATACAGGAAAGATCATAATCAGGATTTGGGGAAGGTCAATATATGTCTTTAATTGCATGGTGATGTTAACTGATCAACAGGTTGATTAAAATAGGAAAAAGCCAAAAATAATATACTTGATTGCTTGTTATGTATAAATTGCAATTATGTATAACAAGCAATCAAGAATAAGATAAAATAATTTTTATTAAAATATTTTGAGGTGTCATTTTCTGAGTAAAATCTCACAATTTTAACTTCTTTCATTTTTTTTCCAGATTATAGATAACTGGATGCTGACATCCAAGAGAAAGAATGTCTTTAAAAGTAGCAGCCCTCTCTGCAGGCAATCCTTGGCAAACACCACCAGGAGATGGGGAGGAGCTGTGTGTATCTCAGTGGGAAAGTGTAATTCAAGTTTGCATGCATCACTGGCTTTGCTCCTCAGGACTACAAAAGTAAAAACAGAAGATCCCTGGGTGAGACTGGCACCTGCTCTGTAAAGCACAATATTCCTTCAAAATCCTGTAGACCCTTCTGTTAACTGAAATTTATCCCAATTTTATACCTAAATCTCTTGCAGACCTTTGTAAGACCACTCCCAGACTCAGCACTCATGTCACTTATCTGTCTTCTGTCTCTTTCACTAATGGCACCACGCTCCATTTCATCACCCATAGCCTAATTTTACAATCCAACAAATACTTCAGGTTCCTCAGCTCGTTCTTCAAACCCTTATGTTGCTATTTCTCTACTGCTAACTTTATCTCCCAACTGAAGCTCTTAGCTATATCTTATGAGACACATCCTCTACTGTAAATTCTTCTTTCTCTCAACTTTCTCTCTGTCTCTCTGTCTCTCTGTCTCTCTGTCTCTCTCTCTCTCTGTCTCTCTCTCTCTCTCTTTCTCTCTCACATTACCTGAAATCTACTCCTCTTAAATACATTCTAAGGTATGTTTCAAAGGTTTCATAACAGGGGATTTTGGAGATTATGTGGCTGTTATTCTTCAATTTCATTCTAGCATCTGGAATATTCTTCCTCTGTCCTTAAAACATCCTGCTTTGAAATTCCTCTTAGTCATATTGTGCCTATGTAGTGTCTTCAGCTGCAGTTACTGAAATTCAGTCATCTAGAAGGAACTGAGTTATTCTCTCTCACTCCTTGAACATTTGAGCTCCATCGCTGAATATCATTTTCCCAGTGCTAGTCCTCTTATAATTCTTGATTTCATTACTATGTTTGTTCCTTTTCACATGTTGATATAACCCTTTTTTGATCAGTTAATCTTGTTCTTCACTTTGGCTTAGTTATTTGTTTGTGTCCCTAATTCTGATTTTTCCATTACAATGATATCATTGTATTTCCAATTACAGTTTAAGAAATCTAGCTATTCTATTGCTCCTTCCTGTTTTTCCACTTTGTTTTAACTAATATCTCAATTCCAGCAATCTTTGAAACCCCTTCAACTAATCTTGTAAAATTAGGCATAGTCTCTCATTCTCCTCCTGTCTCATTTTACGATTTACACAATTTATGTCAATTTGGGTATACCATCTTCTCCACTGCATTTCTTTGGGTCATACATACTTATTTAAAAATCTCTGGTTAAATCATTTCTCCTCTTCTGTCATACTTAACATGGTTGAAGAATCTCACATTTTCTGTGCCTGGTTTTGTTCTAAATGCAGGTTCTTAGTTCTCTGTGGAAGGCTCAATTTATCATCCAAGTCTATTTTTCAGAACTACTGGCTTACACATTTTTTGATGTCTAAAACAAACTGTTTCGGTAAGACTAGGTAAGTGATACAGAAGAAAACAATCGCTTAGAACACTGCTGAGGACTGGGCTGTGTAATAGTGAAGATGCTGTCCAAGTTGTTCTCTGGCTGTGTTGGAAAAGTTCGCATGTACAGTCTTGAAGGCAAGGTAACACTGAAGATGAGGACTCTGGCTCTCACTTCCATTCCAAAGCAATAAACTTTCAATATCTAAGAGATAAAACTTCTCTCAATTAGCAATATAAGTGCTTCGAATGTCTTTGTCCTAACTTCTCAAGGCTCTGCTTATTTTTACACAGTTTTGGTTGGTCTCAGATATGCTCTCATTTTCCTTCCTCCCCCTACTGGGTTAAGGATCCAATAAATAGTAACTTTCCAGAGAAGTCTTTGTCTTAACTCCAACAGAACTCTGATCTTCCTGGATGCACACAAAGAATTTGCACTGTCTCTTTTTTTTAATCTTCTGCCACATCTGTAAGATTGTGAATCTCATAAGCTCTCTGTATGGCACCGTTCTAGAGCATGAAAGTATAAGACTGAACAAGCCCATCTGGTGAGGGCTTCATGCTGTGTCATGAAAGAATGGGAAGGTCGAAGGGCCAGCGGGCACTTGCAGAAGAACACAAAGGCAAGTTTCCTTTACAACCATCTGATCTTGTGATAATTAAGCCAGTCCTGTGAGGATTAACTCAGCCTCAGTGGAAAGGCAAAATACCTCTGTTAGGCTCTCCCTCCTGCTAACATGGTTACACAGTGGACCAAATGTCAATGCGAGTTTCTAGGTACAAATTCATCATAACCATTATATGTACCTTCCTAGACAACAGTTCCAATCTTACTTCACTTGTCTCAAATTTTCAGTCTTCCCTGCCATTTAAAGTCTGTGCCATTTAGAAGCCTGCTCCAGTTTGTTGGCTTGTTGGGCACTGACTTTCAGAGTGCTTTCACTTCAGAGAGCCAGTGCCTAACCCTTACACCAAGACTATCTCTGATGAAACAATTAAACAGCAACTGATGTATAGAAATTCAAGTTTTATGTCTTTGACGAAAGTGGTTTAGGTATAATGCTTATTCCAGAATTCTCCTATAAGTAATATATATATATATATATATATATATATATATATATATATATATATATATATATAATATTTGTGTTTAGAATGGCCATTTGGAAATTCCCTCTCTTCTTCCCTTCTCTTTATTGATGACCTCTCTTACAGTATTTCCTTAATACATTTCTTGAAGAAAACCATAATCTCAGGTTTTCTTGTGGAAAAGAATGAATAATTGAGTCAATGGTTTTGTCCTTCACTGAATGCATTAAAGAAAGTATGAGGGAAGTTCTACGAACAAATAATCTAATAGAGTCATATGTCTGTTCAGATACTCTAAGGTTTCTCCTGTTATACTGCACCAATTTCCATGCCATTCCATTATTTGCCATCCCATTACTTTATAAAAAGTACTATCAGCAAATTTCTGTGTTCTTCATCATCAGATATTTCCTCTCTGAACTTTATTCTATTAAGTATCCATCCTAAAATAAACAATGGCTTGCACAAATATACATCCATATCAGGATATCTATACCCTGTGGATATTTATTTTGAAAATGTATCTGTGCCTGTAAAATTAAGATATAGACCTTGTCATATTGTCATCCTGGCTTCCACAAGTAGGAACTATATCGAATGCAATATTTCCTTAAAGAGGCAGAAGTAAAGACACAGAAATGGGAGAAAACACTGTGATCACCCAGCTATCAACTGGAATGACACTGGCAAGAAACCAAAAAGGCAGCTAGAGTATCGGAAGCTGGAAGAAATAAGAGCGAATTCTTCCCAGATCTTCTGGAAGTAGTGCAGTGCTACCAAAATTTCCGTTTCGGCTTTAATCTCCAGAATAGCAAAAGAATAAATTTCTGCTATCTCAGGCTTTCTAGTTTGTGGCGATTTGTTGCAGCAGCTATAGGAAAATGACAAAGTATCCAAATATACTCTCTCCCATCTTAAGCACAAATGAGAAACTTTATCTTAAATCATCTTCATCTTTAGCTAAAAACCCCATTTTCTCTTTCCTCTTACTGTGAAAGTCCTTGAAAGAACTTTCCCTGTCAGCAGATTCCAGTTTTCTCCTTCCTTCACAAGCTTATTCCACTCAGATTTTTTTTCTCTTCTATATTTCAGATCACTGAAAAGAAACTGCTCCTACTGATGTTACCAAAGACCTGAACTGATAGATTCTAAATCCCATTTTCATTCCTCAGCCCTTATCTGACTTGATCTAGGAACAGCCTTTGATTGGGGGATCGCTTTCTCTTCCCTTAGGTAATCCATCTACTTAGCTTCCAGGGTATTTCATTCAGGGTGCAGCTTTGCACTTGGTAGTTATTGCCCATCTCTGCATTCCCATAGTTTAGATTTTATGTTCAAATATTATCAAATATTATTTTTAATTACACACACACACACACACACACACACACACATATATATGTTCATTCCATCAGTGTCTTTATCTCATTGTGTGCTTTTAAAAACCAACCCTTATATCCTTAACAATTATTATTATTTTTTTAATATGTATGTAGGACAAAGTCTACAGGGCCTCACTCTATAGATCAGACTCGTAGTGATCCTCGTGTCTTCAGTCTCCCAGGCACTGGGATTATAGGGGTGCACTGCCACACCTTGTCTCAATCACCGCCTCCATGCTCCCCAGGCGTTGGATGCTGGTACGGCACACCGAGGATGGAACCCCACACATCCTCTGTGCTTGCCTAACCAGGTGCTTTAGTCTGCTGAGCTATCTGGCCAATCCTTGATGAATTCCTAAGTTATATTTTAATCCTTTTCCTCCCATTTCAAATTCACATTTTCCTTTATTTACATGTAATTTGTATGTGGATATATGATTTCAAATGAAACATCGAAAACCAGTCCTCTGGTATTCCATCCCAAGGTCCGTTTCTCCCATCATATTCCACATTTCATCCAATGTCAACTGCATTTTTCCATTCATGAAGACAAAAATATTTGAATCATTTTTGACTCATATCTCAGCTGCTCTTCATTTTTTTTAACATTATAGTCACATTTAATTTTTAAAATTTCCTGTGCCATTTCAGGATGAACTCAGCTTGGGAGAAGTTTTTTAAATAACTTTATTGATATATAGTGTTTGGATAGGATATCATGTCTGCAACCTTTGCTATGAATGACTATTACAAAGATAACAATACGCAATGTATTAATTGTTGTAACTCTCCTACTCACCTGTTTGAAGCTGTCTCACTGCATTTTTTTCTCAATAAAATTAATAAAAACTAATAATAATTTTATTGATAAAGAAGTAACAATGAGATAATTTGTCTTTGTAGTAGTTATTCAGAGTACAAGATTCACATCTACTTTCTCTGAGTTCAATTTGAAGAGTTTTGAACTAATACGATTTAGACAAGATATCATGTCTCCGTCTTATGCTATGAATAACTACTACTACTTCAGCCACTATTCAAATTCACCAGAAAATTCAGTTTTCTTTCAACATAAATTCATAATTAGATTTAATTTTCAATATTTTAATCAAAGTTATCACCTCTCTTACCTTTTTTATTGCTTGACTACCACTCTTTCTTTTGAGTTCCATTGCCATCTTCTGTCTAAATGTGAATTCTGCAAATTATGACTGACATATGTCTCTACGTAAAACTGTAAAGAACAGTCACAGAGCAAGCATACCTCGTGCCTAGTGACACTTGATAGCACCAGATTCAGTGTGGTACACTTCTGTAATAATGAAATGATATTGACATATCATATTTACCACAGACTACAATTTTTCTGGATTTCTCAATAGTAATCTAATCTCACCTTTGCAATCTAGGATTTCCTCAACAACATACTATCTTTCATCTTTATGCCCGTAGAGTCTCATTTGTTGGTCAGTTTCTCAGACTATATTTTTTATTGAAGAATAGCAATGAGACAGTTTCAAATCAAATTAACAGGATAGATTCAATAATTAATGCATTTCAAATTCTTTTTGTAATGGTTATTACACAAGGTGCATGCATGATATTCTACATACAGACACTATTATAGCAGATATTTCTAATCAATGAATTAAGAGAATGTAGCTGTATACTTATTTTATTTTTTAAAGCTGAGTTGTAGTACAGTTTCAATAATTAATATGTTCTCTCTTGTTATCTTCATAGTGGCTGTGCATAGTACTAAAAGCTGACATAATATCCTGTCTAACTACTATCAGGGCAAGCTCACCTCTCATAGAATTGTGCAGAAGCACTGCATATTCATCCTAACTGTACTGTTTATACAAACATATCATGGTTCTTCCTTTGTATCCATTCTTTTTTGTCTAGACCTGTCAAAGATGGGCACCCCATTGTCATTAAACCATTATAGGTGCCTGAACTCAGTGACACAATCTTTCTACAGGGCTGATGTCTTGCAGAATAGCAGCACAGCCTCACTTCAAGGACACTGATGCAACTACAGTTAAAATGCAGAATATTCCTATCACTACGAATACCCATCATGTTGCTCTTTTCTAGCTTTACTCCTTTTTTTGCTGTTCATTACCCATCTATAACCCATAGTAATGCTAATCTGTTTTCTATTTCTGTAATGTTATTGTCCCTGGTATGTTATAGAAATAAAATCATTGAGTACATAGCATTTTGCTGCCACGTTTTTCACTGAGGAGATTTCTCTGGAGATCCAACAATGTTGCTTATATCATTACTTCATTATTGTTTACCACTGAGTGACACTCGATGAAATGGATGTGTGACTGTTTAGCTGACCATGGTAAAAATTTTATTGTCCTGTATCTCTATTTTTCATTCAGGAGTTTTGCTAGTTTATTGGTACAATTTAGATATCCATAATGATTGCATCATCATAGAATCTGTACCTGCATTTCACAGATCTTAATTCCTTTTATTTTAGAATCCTCTACCCTCCCTTTAACCTCCCTTTCCTTCCTTATTTCCAACACTTTATTTCCATTTTATCCTTCTTTCATAATTCTTTTCTTTTCCCTTTCTTCATTCTGCCACCCCTCCTCACTGGTTTCTTTTCCTTTTGAACAATTTCTTCCTGTTTTGTAATACCTATTACACAATTTGGTCCTCATTTACACTTCTAATTTGTCACTCCAAGGAAATATAACCATACATATGTCTCCAATTTATTTCACTTTACATTATGTTTCTAAGGTACTTCATTTACCTATAAGTCTCCAGTTTATCCTTCTTTATAACTGAGTTATTGCAGTATGTGAAAAAAAAGGCTTTGTTTTCTTCCTTTGATGGGCATTTCAGTTGTTTCCAAGATTTAACTATTACAAATTATACCATTATACACAGGGGTACACTTATATAGCTGTGATATGATGTTTTCAATTCTTCTAGGAAGTACCTAGAAAGAATAGCTGGGTCGCTTGGTACCTCTGATCTTAGGTTTTGCAGAATTTCACACCGATTTTCACTGTGGTCACACAATTTTATACTCCTAAGAACAGTGGAAAAGGGTTACTTTTTCTGCTAGGCTCATCAGCATTTGTTATTGGTGGATGTTTTTATGATGGCCATTCTTTCTGGAGTGAAATGATCTCAGCATTGTTTTAATTTGTATCTCTCAAATAATTGATGATGTTAAGCATCTTTCTCATGCATTTATTTGTTATTTGTACTTGTACTTCTAGGAAGTGTCTATTTCAGATCTTCATTTTTGAACGGAGTCTTTAAATATATAGGCTTTGATTTTTTTCAGTTCTTCAGATATTCTAGATATCAGTTTTCATCTGGTAAAAAGTTTTCTCACTGTGTGCAGAATAGAGCTTTTCATTCTGTTAGTGTTTTCTTTTGCTCTGCAGTAAGATGGAAGTCTGAGCTGGTGAGATAGCTCAGAGGACTTAACACCTGCTTCGTTAAGCTCAGGACCCAGGGTTTGATCCCTGGCACCACATGCCACCCCAGCCCCAACGCCTGGAGCAAGGAACTGGCAACAGAAACCAGGTGTGATGACACACACCTGTAATTCCAGATTGGGGAGGCTCAGAATAGGAAGATCACTGTGAGTCAAAGCTGTGCAGGGAGACACTGTACCAAATACCTAAAAAGAAAAGAAAAGAAAACTGAAAGCCTATTTGTTGATTCTTTGTGCATTTCTTGAGCAATCAGGGTTTTGCTCATAAAATCTTTGCCTAAATCTATGTCTTCAAGAGTTTTTTTTATTTATTATTTCTTCCAACACATTTATTGCTTCTGTTTGAATATTTATATCACTGATCCACTTAATTTTAGTTTCGTTAATGGTGCATGGAACTATGGAACTGGTTTTGGTATTAGGACCGTGGTAGGCCAGTACTTGCAACACAATTTATTTAAAAAGCTTTCTTCCAGTGAATATGCTTAGCCTCTTTTGCTAAACATAAGATTGATTAGTGTGCTTTAAGTTGTTTCTGCTTTTTCTGATCTGTTCTATTGATCTTATGATCAGTTTTTGCCATTACCAATCTGTTTTTATAACAGTAACCTGGCAGTACAGTTTCAAGGAAAAGGTTGAAATTCCCTCCAGCATACCCTTTATTGCCTAGAACTGTGTTTGTTATTCTAGGTGCTTTTTTTTTTTTTTTTCTCCAAATGAATCTTCGGTATGTTTTCTCTAGTTTTGTAACATATGCTAATGATATTTCAATTGGGATTGCATTAAATCTGAACAACAATTTGAGGAGTATGTTTGGTTCCTCCTACCCATGAACAAAGGATATCTTTCCATTGTTTTTCTTTTTTCTTTCTTTTTTTTTCTTGCAGAGCCTGGGATTGAACTAAGATCCTTGCACTTCCAAAGCAAGTGCTTATTCTCCCCAGCCCTCCATTTTCTGATATCCTCTTTGATTTTTTTTTTTTTTTTTGGAAGTACTGTAAGTTTCAAAGTATTCACATTTTACCTTCTTTGTTAAGATTTATTCTTAAGTAAATAGGTATTGAAATATTGAAATAGGGATAAATTGCTCAAAAGGAGAGAGTAACTAGGGCCTGAGACATGGGATAACAAGAAGGGAAAAGGAAAAAAAAAAACACAAGCTAGTTATACTGCTAGTTTCTCTTAATTTATTGAAAAGAAAAGTTTGTGCTAAGATCATCTGAAGAAAATTTTATCCCTTTGTTTTGTATTCTGAGCCACTGCTTTGAAGATAACAGTATACAATGTACTGACTAATATTGCACTGCTTTGTTTTTATCAAACAAATATAAATGGTCTTAACCATCCAGCAGAAAAGTATAAAAACAAAGTATATAAAGTAAAGCTGTATTAATATACTGAGCTGTAAAAGACTTAAGTCAACAACTTCTGGAGATAACCTGCTACTATTGTGGACTGTTGGACTGTATTGGATTGCTTTGCTGAATTCACTCTCCTATAGTAATTAGATGTCAATGGAATACCCATATCTGACATGACTAAACAAAAAGGGGATACAAAGGAAGGTCCATTCTGTATCTGTATATAAAGTATAGTTAGGATAGATATACACTTACTTTTTCTTAAATCAATGAGAAGAAAGATTTGTACTAATAGTGTTTGGACAGGATATCCTGTCTGTATCTTGTAATATGGATAACCACTAAAAAGATAACAATGTACAATGTATCAATTATTGAAACTGTCCTATTAATGAGCTTTGATATTTGTTTCTCAATAAAATAAAAAACAAAAGAGATACATAAATAAAAAAATAAAACTTTGTACTTTTCTGCTAGTTTATACCTTTAAAGAAAGAGGTCCATATCATTTAACACATTAATTTGTGAGCACAGAATTATTTTCAGTATTTGTTAATAAAATCTTTCAGTGTATACGCTTGGGCTAGTGTTAATGACTGTTTATTTGTGATATTCATAAATCAGCTTTTTGTCTTTGTTTTTATGGAAAATAGGACTAAAAGTTTATCAGTTGGTTGAACTTTATAAAGAAGAAAAGATTTTTTAACTTATTTTTCTTTGTCTCAAATATTTATACTGTTTCATAACAATGCAGGCTCCTAAATCTGTAGCTTCCATCAATAATTGAGAGGATTCCTTAGTTACTTATTCAACAAATATTTCTTCTGCCCTGCTCTCTTCTTCTATTTCCACCAATTTTTCCCAAAATCATCAGGTTTTCCGTTCTGACCTGGGTTTTGCTTCTTTGTTTCTGTTTTACCTTTCTGTTTATGCTTGCCATAGGTATAGATGGCAGACACTTTAAGATATGCTACTATCTGTTTTTCTTATTGTTATGGACTGTGGGTTTTTCTAAGGATGCTCTAGAATGATTATGTATCTTGCAGATATTTAAATTACAATGCACTTTTTATTGGAATGTGGTTGCCATGTCATTCAGGCATGGGATTGGAAGTGCATAATACAGTTTTAAAGCTGAATATTAGCCTTTTTGCGTACCTCTGTCTTGAGGCTACAGTGTGGTATAGCTGAGTATAGCCTAAAGGTGTTTATGTAAAAGCAAGTTTCCTCTATGGCCTTATGAAGAAGAGCTCTATGGACCTTTAAGAGAAGAGACCATAGAGAGGCAATGAGCCCATTGATGTAATATTCTCAGAAGATATTATTAGAATATTTTCTGTTCTCTCCATTTTTTTCATCCTTTATTTATCTATCATCCAACCCTATGTGGTACCTCTTGCTCCTGAATGTGGTCCCACCAGGGTGTGTTGCCCTTACCAGAGGTCAAGCCTATATTGTTAGGTAGCCTTCAAAACCATAAGATAAATAATCTTTTTGTGAAGTTTTTTACCCTCAGGCATTTTTGTAGTAATACGAGGCTAACTAACACAGGCTGCTATCTTCATATATTTTGTAGTGATCTGTTATCTTCCTCCCAGCAAGTCTAATTTCTTTCTCTCTCCTTTGGCTAGGGTGATCTGCTTTTTAAAGCCTTCATACATTCACTGAGTTCCATTATCCAGCTGAGAATAGTTGAGTTCAGAGCACTGGACTCTATAGATATCTAAAAATTTATTTCCAATGAGGAGAATGTGTATTTGTGTATAAGTATGCCTTTATGTAAAGGTACCCAGAGGGCTCAGGGTTTATTTGACAATGGCTACCTTACCATCATCTGGCAAAATACTGTGCATGACAACTAGATGATATTGGAAATAAAACTCTAAGAGAGCTTATATTTGAAACACGTAGAGATGCATCTCCCAGAAGACTCAAGTCTCAAGCATTTGTCTCTTTCACAGAAGTATTTAGCTACCTAATTTGTGGAAGCTACCATTGAAGTTTTCCTGTAACTTATGGCTCTACCTACTTTCAATCTAGACAGTCACAGCATGACTGCAACTCTACAAATCTGCCTTTCTCTCAAAATTGTAGATTGTTGTTTTGCTTTACTACCTCAAAGAAAACAGATCAAAGAAAGAATATTGATTTTCATTCTACAGTAATGCAAGTGAAAACCTCCCAACTCTTTACATGTCATAGCTAAGATTGGCAGTCCTTTTGATTTTATAAAGTGTAAAAAGCCTAAATGTGTACTATTGACATTTTTTAATAGTTCTTAAGGTGCATCCTAGAAGATGTGATTATTTTGGGAATGCCTATATTTTCAGCAATTTTGTTATTTGAAGCAGTTATTTTTTGAAAGAATTCTTCTGAGAGAAGTGATTTCATTAATAGGTATGATTAAAAACTATGTAATATGCAAAATTGTGTAATATACATATAAAAATCAGAGAAATATAGAACATAGCAAGACTTTTTGAAATAGTAAGTCAGAAAAATGTTCTCCTTTTACAGGTTAACTTAGATACTAAAGCACTTCTTCTCATATTTCCACTATTTACAACATGTTTATAGGTCTACAGATACAAGAAAAATGACTTTCTAAATATTCCTGAAAGAATAAAGGTACTCCAGAAGCACACAATTAACAATGCCATATGTGACCTAGGATGAGATATATTTCAGCTTTTTCCTCCGTTAGTTGGTGGTAACATTTCCAGCTCATGGACTTCTCTGGTTTAGAAGAAATTTCTAAAGCCCTGAATATAGTTGATAATCAAAGAGGTTTTATTCCTTATTTAAAAAGAATAGTTGAATAGTTTTTGTCCATTAATTCACACGTTTTTCTGACAGGGACTTGAGTCCATAGTTTCTCACCGGATCTCTGACATGGATTTCACAGCACATATAGTACAATTGCAGAATTTTTTGTATAATTTGAAAATTATACTACTTAGCATTCATTATCATATTAAACTTCACAATCTGTTATTTATTTTATAAGTGAACATTCAAGCACAGTGAGATCTTAGCTCTGTGGTCTAAGATCATGAATCCAGAAAGTAACTGAACTAGAATTCCCATAATGTTCAATCAGATTACAACAACCACAGTTGTGTGAAAGTCTAAAATTTATAAAGTACATACTACATATATTAATGAAACCAATTTTCAAGAAATGAGCAGAGAAAGACTGGCATACCTGAAGCATGATAGCATATAATTTTGTCCTCTGAGGCTGCATATCAGGTAGAGGAAAATTCAAAAACAAATTAGAACAGTGAATGTTGTGCATAATAAAATTGTCGTAGGCAAGAGAAAAAAAAGGAAGAGCTCATTGGATTTGTTGTTCTTACAGTAGCTAAACTATTATTTCAATAGTACCTAGAAGACACATGCTTAAAGAAATTTTTATAGTTGATCCTTCAAAATGGCCATCTTCCCCTGTTAGCAATAAGAGACTACAGTGAGTCAACTTTATATACTGACATGGTAAGTCTTAGACTAACCAGGTATCTTAAATAGCATAAAGTATATTTTAAAGCATTCACTTGACCGGATATTATGCAAAAGCATAATTAAAACTGCTTAATATATAAAGCAATTTTGTAAATGATGACATCTCTTTTAAAAAGGAAATACTCTCCTGAAATAGTAATACTCAGACCCATGATTATGAACAACAATCTACTACGTCTATTTGCAATGACTATGACATCTACATTTTTCATATGACTAGTTAGTTTTAGTTAGATCTGATATGTTGATCCAAACCCCTTGTTTAAGCTAATTATATTTTATAATTGATCTATAATTGTCAAAAATAGTTTATAGACTGATTATAAGGTGTATAATACTGCAGGAAGGATAAAGTTCTAATACTAAGAAAGTTCCTCTGTGCAGTATGTCTTTCTTATCATGCTGTACCATTTTATTCAACTATGTCATGGGTAGCTCATCTATTACAAACCAAGGGCTAATTATTAAACATGTGAGACATTCCATGGAAATAATAATGGAAGTCATTGGCTTCAAATATGTAAAGGTCCTTTAAAGACTTCTTCAAATACAGCTTCTCTAACTGCAGAGGAACACCCATCTCTGAAAAAACAAAGCAAAAAAAAAAAAAAAAAAAGAGGGATATAAGCAAAGGGCTGTTTTGTATTGAAAAAATATACTTGTACATTCAAGATAGGATAGATACACAGCTTTCTCCTAGTTCAATGAGAAGAAGTGTTTGTACAAGTATTGTTTAGACAAGATATGTCTCCATCTTGTCCTCTGAATAACTACCATGAAGATACAATGAATTATTGTAACTGTCATATTGACCTGTTTCAAAGCTGTTTAATTGCTATTCTGTCTTTAATGAAAGTCATGTTAATAATTCAGTACATAGTAACTGCAAAGCTTATACTATCATGAAGGACACTAATGTGGTTTATTTGAAGTCAAATTCTTCAAATATTTCAAGATTTTTTTCTGTACTACACATGAGAAATGTCCAAATCATTAGGTTGATGCTCTGCCTAGTGTACTACTTCCTTCAATGACAGTAGGTCTATGTCACAATTCATTAGTCTTACCTCATTAGTGCTACTGGGGCATGAACTCTGTAACTTGGATGGATTCAGGTTCATGGACTCCTACCATGGCGGTGGAACTGTGAATGATTATTTCATATCTTTAAAACTCATTCAATTTGTTGGAAAATTGAATGAGATGACATCTTAAGAGTTTTGTAGAACATAAAAATATATATTCTTTCACTGAAGACTTGAAGGAACAGTTAATATAAGTGTTTTCTTTTACATAAATTTACTGAGATATTCTCATGAAAAGGAATGAAGTTGGCCAGGCATGGTGGCACACACCTGTAATCATAGCCCTGGGAAGCCTGAGGCAGGAGGATCGCTGCAAATTTGATGCTAGTCTGGGATACAAACTAGAAAGCATATACCCCTTGAGAATCTTTTAAAATTGAAAAAAAAAAGTTTTTAAATGGTGCCTTGATCAACCACTCTAAACTGATAGAATAATCTAGCCTACTGGTCTATTTTAAAGATTTTTATACATTCTGTGGGAAAATCAGATGTGGTCCTTGAGGTTGAAAAATAATTTCATAATTCACACACCTAAGGATTCTGAATCCTTTCCAATAACTTTTAGAAGAACTCTTATTGGTTGGCAATTTATATTATTATTTTCAATGAAAATTAAAAACAAATCACATATGCATGAAAATTCCATTTGTGTTTGTAACTTTAAGAATAATGCATCTTTTCCACCGAGGGCAATCTTAAGTGGAAAAATGAGGCAAAAGCATAGAATGAAACTGAAAGGTGTGCTTCTCCTAGCACAGTGTTTGGCACATTCCTCAAATATCAAAAACATACAGTTATTAAAATTTTGAAGTTCCCTTTCTTACCAGAAAAGAAATTTGATCTTAGGCTTTTCTGGAATTGATTAGGCTTTAATCTAATCATAACTGGACAACCTTTTCCTTTCAGTCTTTCTTTAGGTACTCGGGTATAGTAAGAGCTGTGGGAAGAGAAGCTAATGAGTGCGTGTCTAGGCAGGCAGGCCTCTGCCTCCCCTTCTGTTGTCTTTTATAGAATTTTCAAACTTCTACTTTGCTCATCAGATTTCCAATGCCTTCTCTTTCTATTGCTGTGAAGACTTTACCTTTGACTTCGTACAAAAGAAATTCTCAGGAAATAATAGTCAAATTTATTCACCCTAAATAAAATAATATAACTGTCCCTGATGTCTATCTAAGCACACTCTTCAAATCATTGAAAACATAACCGCAACATAATCACACACACACACACACACACACACACACACACCACTGGTGCAAAGACAAGGAATGGTAATTAAAGCAAAAATAGTAAACTTTTCTTTGGATTAAAAATGAAGAAAAGTGACTCTGATTAAGTATTGGCATTATGTTCTCTGTTTTTTGAGCATAGGCTTGAATTTAATTGGAATTTTCCATTGTCTTTTTTTGTCATTTGCCAATTGCAAAATGTTTGAAAGATTAATGTACAGGTGTAGGCACCAGAATACTTAGAAAGTTTTTTCACACACTAAAATATACAATAGTCTCTTAGGGAAATATGATTCTCTAAAAATTATTTGAAAATATACAAAATTTAAATCTAAATTGCATAATTTAATAGGAAAAAGTGACCCTTTGCAAATAAGCAAAATGTGATATGAACCTATTGCAGAGCAAAAGGTATTGAGTAAGAAAGCATTTTATTATGCTTGTCTCTTAGCCATTTAGTTGTTTCCTTCTTGTTATAATCTTAGCATTCCTCTTTCCAGATCATATTGTGAACTACAGAAAGTAACATGGCTTTCATTTCCACAGGTAACTTCTTTTGCTATTTTTGTTGCACCATTTAAACAACAGAAATATTGGGTGATTTCAAAAATGAGAAATTTCCATCCATTATTAACCCATTTAAAAGAGTATGGGCCATACAGGAGGTAGTAAAGAGAAAAGATTTTTGAAAAAGAGGGAAGTATATAAAAATAAAACAGAAACCAAGCTCCCCTACATAGAAGTAGAACAATGAGAGAGGGACAGCTGTAAATTGAGCAAAGGACATATTTGTGGCAAAATTCATTTTTAGGAAGATTATTTGTTCTTTGTGGAATGGAAACCTGCTCACTCCTTCCATTTCATGTAGATCCTGGTCTGCTGTGTATAGTACAGTGACTGAAAATTTATATTTACTTACTAGCTAAGTAATTCAGCAGCATAGCATAGGTCCTCTCCCTGAATTGCCTTAAGGTATGAATTAAAATGTAAACCTGTAAAATATCAATAAAGCTGACATAAAACTTTTTGTTCCCAAAGATAGAAGCAAAAAGAGCATGGCCTGAGGGTAATATATTATGCCTAAAGGCTAAGCAAGTCTCCTGCCACATATTATATTGGAGTGTTATTACGTTTTGTCTATTAGAGGCATAATGCCCCGGAGATTTTATAGGATTTTGAACATAAATCCTTCAGCAGCTCAAATTTTAGTTCATGCAGAAGTATATACTATGAATGGGACAAAATACCCAACCAGTTCTTGAGATCCTAATGTAGTGTCAAATTAGCAGCCTCCACCTAGCTAACAGGAATGCTAATTAAAGGGGTAGGACATGTTCCAGTTGTTCTAATCAAAGAGAGCTTAATCCTTCCATAAGCTGGCTGGCTTTGTTGGAGGAAATTCTGAACAACCTTGTTACTTTTGATAACTGTAAGCCACTGACTCATGCCCCCTTGACAGCTCGCTGAGCATGTAATAACATTTCTCTGTATTTGGGGACTGGCTTAGCTGGCTTTATAATAGATTATTGTGGATGTTAAAGTGAAATGTTAGTCTTTCTTTAAAGCTCTGTATTCCCCAGTAATTAAGGTTATAAAAAGGGCACTGTGCACAATACAGTTTCAAGGTCGTCAAACACAGATATAACAGCCTTCAGTTTGTGTAAATAAGGTATTAACCATAGGTTTATTCTGCAATTCTGTCATTGAAAAAGAGGTTTTTCAAGAGCAGTTTGATAGGAAAGTATTTTAAGGTATAGAAGAAACTTATTTTTTTCCTTTTAGCTCCAGAAAAAATTAATGACTAGAAGGAAAAAAAAAAGCAAGTCCCATTACAAAAAGACTGCAAAAAATTTTTAAATATGAAAAGCTGAAAGCTATCAGTTGGGAGAAAAACAAGATAAAAGAACAAGAACTTCATCCAAAAAAATCTGAGGTCATTGGGTACAACAAGAATAGCGGAAAAATAACCTCTGGCAGGAAAATGTCTTCAGAGACTCCACAAACAAGGATTTCACTTTAACTTCCATGGCAGTAGCAGGTACTGGATGTTTGTGTTTCCATTTCATTGTAAATAGAAAAAAGTTAAAGGAAAAGTTCTCTCTAGACAGGCATTTAACTGTTTCTTTCAAGGAATAGATTGATATGGGTTCCTTCTGCACTGGTTTTAATTTCCACTCCCTCCTGAATCACATCCTTATGTTAGACATTACAATAGGGAGAAATGCTCCACTGCATATTTCATAAGAAATGCTCCTCTGTGATACTCAATTGCTATATAATTGAGATAAAAAAGAGCAGAAAGATTTTCTATTTAAGTACTGTAAAGGTAAAACAACTTCCTATAAAGCAAAAGAGTCACACTAACGGAGTGATTTCTATTGCACCGGGGTCCCAGAGTTGGGGAAGTATAATTTATAGTGCCAGGAAGGCAATCATATTTTCATTCTATCAGATAAGATCAGGGCAGGTGTTCCCCAAGGAGTGAATCTCTTTGCTTCAATTTTCAGCTGATGAAAGGGAGGATGTGTGATGCTTTATAGTGCAGACAAAAATGTCACGCTAGTAATTGCTATGCAAGTGCCTAAGTACACGCCACAGAAAATCATAAATGGTATTTTTCTTGCATTAGCAATTAATTGTGTCAGTGGTTAAAAGAACAATTATCACATAGTGTGCACCTTTTTAAAAAGTAGAAATAATCAAGAAAATCATTTAAATAAGCTTTTGTGTAGAATTGAGACTTCTTTTCATTTCAGAAGATCTTAAATTTCCTTACCTATAGTCTAATCTGAAATCATCATGTTGTTTCAGCTCTTTCTGTAAGAGTGTTATATATAACATATAAAAAGTTTCCAATGTTGTCAAATATAGTTAAAATAATTAATATTAAATCATTTAAAATTGCCTAAAAAGATGATAGACTAAAAGAAAACTTCCATAATCTTCTAGAATTCAAAGCCATCTTACAAATCACCACCCTCCATCTGTCTCACCACAAAACCTCACGATTCATAATGAAGGTGCCTCTTTCCTACACTCAGAAACCCTGTTCAGGCTTCTTCAGCCCACTCTTTCCATCTGACGGTGTGAAGTGAACGCATTAACCCAGTCTGGCCCAATCAGAACCTGGCCTCATGTTATCTAAACAGAGCTCTAGAGAAAGACATGTACGTTTCTTATAGGGCCACAGAGCATAAAGCATGACCAATACTGGCTGAAGTTCAGGCATCCTTGAGAGACCCTTGAGGGATTAACACAGAGAAGGGAGAACAAGTGAGCTCAAGACAGAGTTGTGATGGGTTCCACGGTTCTTGACATAGTTGTCTATGGTTTTCCTCACTGCAGGGCTTCAGGTGGATATAGTTTCAGTTAGGTGAGTTTATTTCTATTTTCCTTTTTTCTATGATACTTTAGGTAGATTTCTGCATAAGCAAAGGAACTGTTTGCCTGGCAAGTGCAAGGTCATGAGCTCAATCCCCAGGCATTAAAAAAAAATACACTTCATTAGAAAATAAAATAAAACAAATAAAAAAGGAACTATTGTGCGTACATGTGTTTCCCATTGGAACTTCTTTTTTGTTTGGCTATTGTATAATAATTGCATAAGATACATAGAATTTGAATTTCAGTTTTAAATGTTCCTATTTCTCATATAGAGGACTTTAGCGTAGCATCTAAAAACCACTTGGCAATTCATTTTCTTTACATAGTACCATGTAGCTTTTGAGAAATGCTTTGTTAAACTGTTTAGTTCTTGTGCAAATATAATAAAATGAACTTACTCAAACCTTGATGGTGTACTGTACTATAGTCCTAGGCTACATGCTACATATATAAATATGCTTAATACATTTTAAATCTAAACCAAAACTATATATATATTTTTAATTAAAATGTTCCCCCAAAAGTTTGTATATTCAAAGGTGGGGTTCTTGAGAAATGACTGAATCATGAAGGTACAAAATTTGATGAACAGATTAATTCAATGATAGATTCACAGTTTAAACACATCATTAGGAGGAGGTGGAAATGAAGGTGCTGAGGACTGGTTGAAAGGGATCAGCCATGGGAGGTGTGACCCTGGACAGTGTGTTCAGTTCCAGGCCCTTCTTGTCTGGCCTCCTTTGATCTCTCTGCTTCTTGCCCATGAGGGACAACAACTGTCCTCCACCACCTCCTACCACTGTGATGGTTATGCCTTGCTACAGGCTGAAAATCAGTGGTGTCAAATGAGCATGAATGGAAATAGGAGGCAACCAGAACACATATGCATGAGCTTACCTCAAGTGTTCACAGTGTTATCAAGTATAGCACAGTACTTCACATAAGTATATGTGCTACATTTCTATAACACTACTGGCAGCATTTTACTTTTTTCACATCTGAGTGATCACAAACACAAGAGAAATACAATGTACTATGTATTCTGACAGCGATGAAGTAACATCATTTCATTGTGTTTTTACAGAATGAGTCGTGCTGGCTATCACTGACCAAAATGTTACATATAATAATGACTCCAAATAACTGGGGAATAAGCAAACCTCCCTCATGGGAATGTTGTGAAATTAATTTTTAAAACTGTGTACAGAACTATGCCAGTGCCTAGTACAGGATAATAATACCAATACAGAATAGTAGTAGGCTTCATTAAGGGCATGTGTCAGAATACTTAACCTTACTATTACCTTTAACAAAACACAAATCCATATCAGATTTCTGATTTTTTCCATTAATGGAATAATGTAATTGAATAAAATATTGGCAGTCTTGTTATTAAGACCCAGGTTTGTTTGAATCTAGCTCTCGTGTACTTTCCTTTCTCATAACATCAACAGGAAATTACCTATATTATTTATGTTACATAAAGATCTATCTCCTGTGTGCACCTGAGTTAAAAAGAAATATTATAGACAGTCAGATACGGTTAGGCCTTCAAAGGAGGCAGTGAAGAAGACGAGATGCCTTGCAATTGTGGGGAAAATAGGCTCTACTGCTCTGTTCCACAGCTCAAGACAAAAGATTAAACAAAGGCACCCACAAACTTCCTAAGGATAAACATCACAAGTTGATAACCCAAGTAGGTCTCTATGTCCTTGAGAAATCCAGGAAGAGTCACTAACCAAACTTCCTACAGGAAGAGCCATTGTTCTATATACATGTCCACTTACTATATGATTTGCTTCCCCATTTGATCCTAATTTAATCAATGTTTCCTGAGCAATTTTACTTACAACCTTATTGGTTGACCCTAGTTTTCTGTGTTTTCTACCTGGAACCTCCCTCACCTTGTGGATTTGCTTTGGAAAACTCTCTAGAAAAAAGCAAGGTCCTTGGCAAACCCACTCAGGTCCTCTTCTGTCCCTCTCTCAAACAGAAGCTTTCTTTCCCCCCAATAAAATATTCTGATAGTGATTTCCATTGCTTCTAAAACTCATTAGGATTAAAATTCATTTGCACTGACAGCAGACATCAAGTAGGTTGGGAGTTTCTTTCACCTATATCAGCACCACAAATTCTGTCAGTGACATAACTGTATTAAATTTCTTTTGTGAACAGAAAAGCTTAACAGTACCACTGTCTTTTCTCTGTGCTCCATTCATTTCTCACCTCTTTTTTTCTTCTTTTCCAAGGCTAATAGTTATGGGGAAAAGCTGTGAAATTATTCATCCTGGGTCTCTTGTCTAACAAAAGTGTTCTTGCTTCCTCAGAATATTATCAGAGAAGGGACAGCTTTATGTTCATTCTTGCACCTGTTCCTACTGCTCTGGATTTCATGGGAGTTTCTTGAACAGCACATCCCTATGTTTTCTCCCACTCACACCTGTCTTCACCACTTACGGCACAGATCTTAGATATTACCTTAGATATTACTGTCCCAGCCTACAAGTAAGATGGTCTCTACTGAAGACCGGCTAATCTTGATTATTAATGGCTCAGTACTTTCATTTTTGATCCAAATTCCTTCGTGTGAGATAAATGTTCTAAGTCTGAAGAGCAACATTTCTCCTCAGCACAAACCACTTACACATATATCACCAGGCCATGCAAGTACAGTGCAGCCCCATATTTATAGTACAGATGCAGAAAGAAATATTGAAGGCACATGCAGCTAGATGACATAAAGTCACCATGTTTCTCAAGTGCTGAGCTAAATCCTAGAAAGTGGTCAAATATAATGACACAATAACACCTTCAGTTCATATCATGGCTCAGACAGGAGACAGCTTCAATTGGAAAAACATATATATATATTTCTTCAAATGATGAAATATTTTCTTTAACAAATTTACTGTTTAAAATATCCAGTGGTTGGGCCAGGGAGATGGCTCAGTAGAATAAGTACTTCTCTGGCAAGTGGAACAGCCTGAGTTCAATCCCAGGTTCCACAAAAAATATAAAAGAAATAAAAGAAAATACCCAGTAGTTAGTGCTGCCAAAACAGTATTTTAATAGTTTCCTGTTTAATTGTAAGAAAATATTACTAATAATTAAATAACTAAAATGTTTGTATGGTTTATAACAAGGTATATTAAATGTTCTGAAGCCAGACATGTTGATATTTGTGTGTAACTCCAAGCAGTTGGGAGCCTAAGAAAGACAGATTTCTATGAATTTCAGTCTAGGTTGACTACATAGTGAGTTTACCAGAGGCCTAAAACTACATGGTAAGACTCTCTCTCTCTCAGAAAAAAGGATGAAAATTAAAAAAAAAGAAACTCACAATATTGTCAGTGCCAAGAAAATGGCTTCATTTATTTTAACATATAAAGTTTAGCTGTATTCTTGGACAACAGTTTAATACATTTTTAATGTGACCCAGTGACTTTCATCACAAATATCACCTTAGTATCCCCAAAATAGTAATTTAGAAAAATTTGTATGTAGGAATTATGAACCCTTTCCTCAGTAAGCATTAAAAGTAATAGGAAGGAAACACAAATGCAAGCCAGGTCCTCTCCGTTTCTATCAGCAGTTCAGTCTGTAGCCGTACCACCCAGAAATCACCCAAGCTCATCATTTGACCAGTAGGCGTTTTATGCCTAACAGTCAGACATCTGAGATGCTGTACTGAGGCTGCAGGGGGGGAGTATTCTGGCATCTATTTGCTTTGAAACACTGTTTGTATTGCTACAAAAGATAAATGTGTTTACAGCTTATGACAAGACAATTCCACTTTTTGCTATATAATAAGGAAGAAATGAACAATTTTGCCAAAGACAACTTTAAAGAATGGAAGGGGCAGCACTGTCACAAATCCAGACTGGAAGCGGCAAAAAAATGGTTCATTGGAATAAAAATGTTGAACTGTGTCATTCTGTGAGTGAATGCTATAAATAATGATGATGATAAACAAACTATCGCAGCATGCAAACCATGACCTAAGGTGTTGGACTCCTTGCATTCTTATGACAGAATTATAGACTGGGGAGCTTGTAAGTAATGTAAATGTATTTCAGTTCTGGTGTGAGACACCCAAGATCAAGAGAAAAGCAACTCTGGCATCTAGGTGCATAGATGGCAGGTTTTTAAAATGTCTCCACAAGGTGAAAGGTGTAACTAAGATCCTTTGAGCTTCATTTTATAAGAGCACTAATACTACCAACAAGCGATCTCATCACCTGTTGCGGGCTCAACTTGGTAATAACACAGCTATTTCAGTGAGGATTTCACCACATAAGTTTTGCAGATACAGGAATTCAGACCATGAGCTTTGCATGTATAGTGTAAAGGAAGGGATGTATCTGCAAGAACATGCCATATAGTTGTGCCTGTATAAAGTTAATGAAAAAATTATTAAAAATAATTAAAAAATTATTTGGTTGTTGAAGTATAGAAGCATTTACAGTAGAAAAGTGTTCATAACAGGTATTTAGCATATTTACTGCCTCAATAGTCATTGATTTTTTTTTGGAACAATGAAAAATGCACCCTTTGGGTTGTATGTTCTCTTTCAAAATAATGTGCTTTCTCCAGAAAATAATAACCATAAAATACTAAAAATGGCAAATATAACAAATGTTCAGGAAATAAATCACCTGATATAAACGTACTTCAAAAAAGGCTTAAGAAAGTCATGAACATTAATTTAGTCTTACGAATATAAATGTAATCCAGTACTAACTCATCTTACTATGAGTATCTGGTAAGACAAAGTTTAGCTAAAAATAATACACAGAAAATGAACAAACCAATCCTTTAGATTAAATGAGATAGAAATAAATGCATTCTGTTCTTTGCACAAAAGAAGTTTTGAGACATGTCTGAGGGAAACATGGTGGATCCCAAGCATTTATCAAAAGTGGCGGCTCTCCCCACGCGACCAGTATAATGTACGGATACACGGTCAACCTCTCTATGATCCAGTACGATTGCTGTAAAGGTAGCTGCACAAACCAAGACACTGACTGGAAGAAGAAAGAAATATGATGGACAAGCAAGTGGATTCTGAAGTTTAATTTATTCTCTTGAAACCACAAGTTATTTAATAATAGTATGATCACATTTATACTCTATTTTATTAGACACATTTATTCTATATAAAGGTTAAAAATCTATTCTTCCATTCTGAGAGATAATATTGAAAGGAGAGCTGACTATTAATTAAAATATAAGAGAATTTGCTCCAGACAAAAATGTCTGACATAGTGAACAATAATAAATTAGTCATCACAGAGAAGCTATGTTTGAAAGGATAGTAGTGATGTTGGAGTATGTAGATATACTATAACCACAGAACACTGTAAAATATACTATCTGTCTTTGTAGAATAAATGTTAAAATTATTGCATAATCCATTATTTATTTTCATTTTCATTTATGCATCTATGTCCAAACAATGGAGACATACCAAAACAAAACAATTTTTAATTGGATACACAATAAATTGTGTATTTAAACATTTTAATGTCATTTTTCTAAATGCTTTGATATATACCAGAATCCAAAGTTGACCCTAGATGCTTCATTATTTTAAACCCTTGTGACTAAACCTCTAGCACATGACCTGTAGAGGAATAACAATCAAACCATGACGCTTTCTATATAAAAAGGACACATTATTGTTAATCTGTGTTGTAGAGAATTGCTACAATTTTCTACTGGAGATACTGACCAGGAAAATTGTGCTGTAGAATATTTTCTTGACATAAAGTGTGACTAAAATGCATAACTACAAATGTTGCTGGAAAACTTTGATCATAACCAAATGATAGAAATATTTCAGGACACTCTTCTGGGTTTCTTTAAGTATAGACTGTTTTAGCTCAGAGGAGTCATCTGCTAGATGTCACGGTGCTTAAACACAATAGAAATTTATTTTTATGTGTCTCTAAAATGTAGCACATGTCCAACAATACACAGAATTTTAAAATTGGATTATGGTACATTTGAATTGTACTGTGGCAGGGAAAGATTTCTATGTGCAAACATGCATACCCACACACACACATACACACAACGTATCTTATATAACATGACACTAACAATGAAATATGCCTGTGCATCAATCCTTAAATCTTCATTTCTTAAACGACTACTTCTCACCTGTCAATATGAGTCAGAATGAAGAGTAAGTTTCTGAGAGTTCATTGTGTCCTCTAATGCTTAGGTGTACAGTATGCACTCTCAGACCCCGGAGATGGCAAAAGTACAACAGGGAAGTGCTTTTTATTGTTTTGGAGGATTGAACTTAGACCCTTGTGCTTGTCAGGGAAGTGCTTATTCCACTGTGGGCCATCTCCCCAGCCCCACAGAAAGTACAACGTGCAGCAGATCCAGTGAAGAGAAAACGTTACCAGTTCTAGCAGCCATATCAGACTCTTGGCTGACCAAGAAATATTCCTCTACTGGATGATACCACTGAGACTTTAATGTGTGTGTGTGTGTGTGTGTGTGTGTGTGTGTGTGTGTGTGTGTATCTTTTAAAAACACAAACTGTCCTGAAGAAAAGCAAAGGTGACTTTCTAAAGATAAAATACATAACTTTATTCCTAATATTATATGTTCTCTGATTAGGGTTAGGTCAATGAGACTGAAGCAAAATAATGTTGTTCATAGTCTATCTCTATAACTTGCATGCTCAATATATTTACTTTTTTTGGTTAGCAAGATTACAACTTAATGATTAGAGACTAGCTCTTGTATACCAAGCTTTTGTCTCAATTACTGTGAGTGCTTCTTCAAAGAGTTTTGCAACTTGACACTTTCTCAATTTTTGGTCTGGGTGATTTCTTTATTTAGGATGGTATACCACACATTATATCCCATTTAGCAGTATTTCCAACTTTTTCTGTACATGACTATAATATAACACCATTTATAACATAAAGAATGCCTTTAGATATGAGATATTGCACATCTTCCTGAGGCTTTCCTTGTTGAGAACAACTATGATTTTGAAGTTTTAAATGTAATTTAATAGCCAAAATTTATTTCTAAATACCAGAGAAATACTAACGTGGTTTTCATAAAGCATATCTCATTCTGTTTAAGTGAACTCATGCTACACTACCTTTCTTGCTTTATGATTTAAGAACAACAAAATATAAATGAAAAAATAGTAACCATGTTAATTGACTATAATTTTAAGATCAGAGAATTATGTATTTAATTTTTATCAGTGTGTGGCATGCACTAGTTTTTTATAAAACCTATTAAAATTTGCACCTTCTCTGCATTAAACATTTCATTAAAAATATGATTAATATGGAACAGTGTGGTACACTAAATTATTCAACTTTCTTTATTTTAAGGATGGAATAAAAACTGAGTGGTCAAATCAAAGACCACTAATGCTGGTACTATTTTTGAATTGTTTTTCAGAAAGACTTATTTGTTCCATCACGACGTTACAGAACGTACAGTGGAAACTGTGTCTACAGATAGAGATTTATACTTATAAAATAAAGTTTTCAGTTAATTTGGATTCAGATACATATAGAAATGTTCCACTAGGAAAAAACTTCAAGTTATGCATCTTATAGTCTTGATGTTTTATTTAGAATGTACGTTTAAGTATTAAATTAAGTTTCTAAATCATACATATTTGCATACATAAGTATAGCTATCAACTGTGTGTAATGGGAACACAAAATATAAAATTTTATAGACGTTCATATTTTACATTTACTACACTAATTATGAAATTTGTACTTTGAGCATAATTTTACCAATGTATTTATGAAGGATATGACTCCTCTTTCAATTTTTGAAAATGAAATAATCATTAACAAAGGATACGTTTCAATATTCCAAAAGAAGAAAAAAATTAAAAAGAAGGCTTACAACATACAAATGTTTGACATTTCTGATTTGTTCATTTAACATTTTATCAATGTTTCAACATCTTATTAATGCTTGATGTGAAATATTTATTTTGCTTCTTTTTGAACTAGGCTACACACAAACCCCAAGTCGGTGTTTAATCATTATTAACTCCTTTTAGGTTAAGTTATTTTTATGTCAATGCTTCTATTAACACATATGTAATAATAATGTATCACTGCCTTTTTACCTGAAATGGAGTTATTGGAGGGTCCATTTGATGTTTCTAACAGTACTACTGTAAGTGGAGAGTCTTCAGGTGGATCCTCTCCACACAGCTGTCTCTCATGTGTGCATTGCCAAGAAAGTCACGACTTGGAAAAGCAGCCAAGCCCATCCATTGAAATCCTACCTCCGTGGCACCTTGGGAAGCACCTTCCATGAGTTATAGATCTGCAGTGCTTTGAGCAGGGCTGAGCTAACATCTGCTATTTGAAAACAGAATGGTTTCAGTCTCTTGGTGTAGATTCATTCAGTGTGATTCCGTGGACCTTAGTAGCACTTCATCTACCTGCACAAGTTTTTACAGAGATAATTTGGTAGCTTCATAGCCTGTTTTGGTCTGAGTGATGCCTAGAGAATGCAGGACTGGCCCTGCATTTAGAAACCATGCTGTCCATGCCAAATATAAATATCCAAATTAGAGAAGTAGTTTTTAAGTATTATCAGATACAGAACTTTCCCTTTACAGCCGCATATTTCAAAACAGATTTTGAAACCTATACGAAAATGTGAACAAATCATAGATTTGTCAACCTCTGGGGCATTTTCAGTCTGCATTTTCAGCAATTAAGAGTGCCAGCTCCAACTGAGCAACAACTACACTATTTATTCTGGGACTTACAACTGCAAACAGTCTAGCTAACTGCTGGGAGTTTTGTTGACAGACAACCTCTGGAGTTTCAAGACTTGGATGCTTAAAATTCTTGTACTTGAGAGCTTGGTAGGACTCTGCCACCTTCCAAAAAAAAAAAAAATTGTTAATTAGCTGATTATCCTAACACCTTAGCTAAGACTCTTATCTGAAAATACCTTCTGCTTACCCTGGCATAATACAGTGGACAGTACCTTGCTTGTGGCTTTTCTCTGCCAAGTTTTGATCCCTCAATGCTTCCATGAAGCAAAAATGATAAGAAGAAAAGATGTAAGATCTTATTCTACAGTTTGCATAAGCCTGATCCAACAGTAAGGCATTCTTTCTTAATCATGATAAGATTATGACATCTATAATGTGGCACAAAGTATCTCAAAGAAATTTCAAAGAGGCACTCTCTTACTTGTTCCTGCAGGACATAGAAGGAGGCAATCATGCTAGTTCACCTCTTTGGGAGCGGAACTAGTTTTAGGCAGTGCTAATTGGTTCTTTTCCACTTCTAATGTATTTCTGTTCTATGAAAATTTTAAGCCTTTTTAAAATGCCCCCTCCACAAATGTATGTATATAACAGTGAAGAGATAAAGCCTGACCTGTTATCATAATGATTTTTTCTGATATTTCCTTTCAGCCACCTTCTAACCCACAATTTTCTGTTTCTGTCTAAGGCATCAGAATACATCAATAACTTTTCACTCACTACAGAAATGCTTGCCTAAGGGAAGTGAAGAACTAATAGAGTCTATATTCAGACTCACCAAGGTTTTACTCTATCAGGTCCATACATAAGCACATTAAAGTCATATTTTTCCATGGGTAATTTAGCATTCACTTTGAAGAGAAAAATATGTTATCCTTAACATATCCACAATAGTTAAAGTTCAAATCAACTGTCTCAATTGTCAAGGTCAGTTGTTTGATAAGTAGTGATCAAATCACCCTTGAAAAGCCTGGCTTTTGATGAAGAATCTCCAGGTAATAATTGTTACTTCTCTGTCTTTACAAAGAGAGTGGGGTCAAACTAACCTTTCATTAAATCAAAGCAGTGAACCAGATGCTTAGAATGAGGATGGTAATTAATCCATGGCCTTGTAGAAGAACAAAGGCTCATCTGAAGAAGGCATTTATATGCTGCAGTCATTTCTTTTGTTCTTGTTTTGTTTTGTATCTCATGGTAATTGAATTCATTAGAGATTTGAGGAACATATTAGGTAACATTTATTATGTGACAGCACATCAGCATTTCAAAACCTCTTCCTGTGTGCATCAAGAGGATCAATTTACTTTAACAGCGATTTAAGTAAACTTCAAATAAAATATTATCAAAAGTGGGCAAAAAAAGTCCACTGCTTTTGTGGATTTGTTTTTTTTTACAAATGATCATTAATTGATATCTCCACAGATAGGTATTCATGAAAATAGATTCAGGAAAGCTTGGACAAATGTGACTAGGTCAAAATGTAGAATTATATTCATTCTTGTATTTTAATTAAAAGTTAATTTTTTATCTCATTAAATAATTTTATAAAATTTTTATATTCAAATAAAAATTAAATCTTCATTAACACTAATATTTTTCTAAAAGAACATGTCCTGCTTATATACTATAATCCCTACTGTATAAGAAAAAAACATTTCCAAAAGGTTTGAAAACTGATGGTCTACTCTCCCATAAAGGAAGATATTTCTATGAAAATGAGTGCATATGAGACTATATTAAGTGAAGTAAGTAAGACATACAAGCTTAAATATCATGTTATTTCACTTCTATTTGAAACTCAAAGTAGAAATTAAAAGCAAATTAAAAGCTACCCATAGGAAATAGACAGATTCTTCTTATGGGGCAAGGGGAACCAAGACATGAAGGGAAGCATCGGAAGACAGGGACAGGTGGTGGGAAATAGGGATTGGGAAGTGCTGTGTGCTGGTACCAACTTCACAGAGCAATGCAGACACTGGGAGCACGTGCACAAAATAAAGAGAGGAGATAAAAATCTGGGGGCAGACAGCGGGCGAGATAGCTCAGTGGTCTAAAACGTTGGCTTAGGCAAGCTTAGGCAAGTATAGGGCCTGCGGTCCATCACCGGTCCCACATGCCATGCCCGCCCCGTTCCCCTGGGGTGCTAAGCTGGCCACCAACACCAGGTGTGGATGAGGCATGTTTGTAATCCCAGAACAGGGGGAGGCTGTAAACAGGAGGATCACGGACTCTGAGCTGCTTAGTGAGGCCCTATGCCAAACGCATAAATTAAAAAAAAAAAATACATAAAAAGGAAAATTGGGTGGGGGAAAAAGGAGGAAAAGAAAGGATAAAAGAAATTAAGATGTGTTATGAACATGGTCCAACTGTCCACAAGGAATGTAGACATCATGTAGTACACACATTCATTACTAAACTAAAATTTAAAAAATATTAAAACATTAAAAATCAGAAAGTCATCTCAACATTTTACTTTTTTTATTTTATTTTTGCATGTTAGGGAAGGATCTACATGGTATTCAGGGTCTCAATACTGGATCAGATTCACAGCGATCCTCCTGTTTATAACTTCCCAAGAGCTGGGATTACAGGCAGGCACCACCCCGCCCAGTCTCAATTGCCATCTCAGCATGGCTAGGTGTGGGGCCGGCACGGCAGGCCTGGGATAGAACACCTGGCCCCTGGGCCTGCTTGAAGGCCCTTTAATCTGCTGAGCTATTTGTCAGGCCCATTAACATTTAAAGATATCCATTAATAGGAAAATTTTCTGATCCAGATTGGCATTACATAAACACAAGGTCTAACAGATAACCTTAATTCAATGAATATTTACTTTGTGCTTCTTGTACTGAAGCTATTGATCTCCTTGACTTAAGTGCAATAATACCTGCTCTATTCGGAAAACGAAAAAAAAAAAAAAACAGTAAAATTCTAAAGAAACACTTGAATGCAATCATATAACGCACAGAAGAACCAGTTCACTGAGAAAAGTGGGAAATGAGAGGAAAAAGAAAGAAAAATAAGCCAGGCATGGTGGTGCAGGCCTGTAATCCCAGCACTCAGGAGGCTGAGGCAGGAGGATTGTTGTGAGTTCAAGACCAGCCTGAGCTACAAAGTGAGCTTAAGGCCAGCCTGAACTGCATAGTGAGATCTTGTCTCAAAAAGACAAAAAATAGAAAGAAGAAAGAAAGAAAGAAAGAAAGAAAGAAAGAAAGAAAGAAAGAAGGAAGGAAGGAAGGAAGGAAGGAAGGAAGGAAGGAAGGAAGGAAGGAAGGAAGGAAGGAAGGAAAGAAAGAAAGAAAGAAAGAAAGAAAGAAAGAAAGAAAGAAAGAAGGAAAGAAAGAAGGAAAGAAAGAAAGAAAGAAAGAAAGAAAGAAAGAAAGAAAGAATAAGTAATTTTACTAAAAATGTCCTCACCTATCAGGTTTTATCAGTGCTAATTAGCAGTAGATAGTTTGGGAAGTAATTATTGATGCATAGTATATGCAGCAATGAGGTAATGCTAAGGGTAAGGGGAAAGCTGCACTGAACCTCGTGGTGCTCTGAGGAGAATAGCCGTACTGGGAAATAAGGAGCCACCACATCGAGGTTTAGAAGAAGAACTTTTTAGCCTGATGATTGCACAACAACCAGCAAGCATCAGCAGGGCCAGCAAGGATCAAAAGACAGAGGAAAACAGCAAAGGAATAAACGGTCACAGCTTCCTTGGAAAAAGTGGGTCTTCAACAGTTCTTACACAGGTTAGTTCTTTGTTATAGTGGCAGAAACTGAGGCTCATCTTTTTTTGTGTCCTAGGGAAGGGTCTACAGGGTGTTCAGAACTTCACTACTAGATTGGACTTCTAGTGATCCCCCTGTTTATAGCCTCCCAAGAGCTTGGATTATAGGCATGTGCCACCATGCCAAGTCTCAATTGTAATTCTAGAGTGCCTTGGGGACAGGACCAGCACAGCAGGCCTGGAATCGAACCCCTGGCATCTGTGCCTGTTTGTACATGCTTTAATCCCCTGATTTATTTGGCCGGCCCTTGAGGTTCATTTTATTAGATTAAAATTTACTTGCATGTGAATACCAGCATGGTGAACTTATCATCTAGCTCAGAAGACCCCACCTTTTTGGTACAAGACATTATTTTTATGGAACCTGATTTCTCCATGCATTGGCAGAACAAGATTTCAGGACAACTGAAACTCATTGTATTTACGGTGTTTTTTCTTTCTGTCGTTCTTACATTACCCCATGTCATGAAATGACTATATAGTATCTATGTAATTAACACATATGAAATTATACAACATAATGCAAAATCTGGGGAGGACCTGAGCTCGTTCTTCCGGAACTGGAAGGTCACAAATGAAGATGACATGTGACAGTGACACCCTAAGTGTGCTGCTCATGACTAGTCCACTGATTTTGTCTTCTGTCCCTGCAGAAAAACATCCTTCATTAAGGATGTGGCAAATATATCAGAATTTTTAGTGCTTTTTGTCAATTTCATGGTACTCCACTTTGATGTTAATCCAGAGTATATGAAAATTTGAAGTTGTTCAAGTACACTTGTGGAGTTACTGTCACTTATAGTATCAAGTAGTTGATCTCTTTCTAGCACAAACTTGACTCAACTGGCTTATTCACAAATGGATCATGGATCATGGATCAATCTCTTCCAGATTTCAAGATCTTTTGTGATTGTGAAGTACTGTAGTCCCTTGCTATTTTACAGTTTGACTTTCATGGAGTCAGTTTCAGGGTTTTCAAAAAATATTAATCTAAATTATTTACAACAGAGTTTTGCTGTATCACAGGATTTTGCAGTATTGCCCAGTATCGGTATGTTATTAGAATTACATAGGCTTACAAGTCTAGAAAATGGGTAAGAATATTAGAAGTTTTTT
>PVKA01001400.1:62815-79447 GCA_004027165.1 Ctenomys sociabilis | reverse complement strand
ACTTTTTTGATTTTCAGTTATCATAAGGGTGTCTGTAGCACAACCTCCACAATAAGTGATGGACCATTGTAGTGCTTGAATCTTGAAACCTGGGAAAGGTAGCACCTAGCAGAAAAAAATCCTTAGCTCTTCTTTTTTCTAAGATATCTACTAATATTTTAAAATATGTAGTAAATCCCAGTGTTCATTCATTTCCCCAGAGATCCAGATTGGCTTTGAATGCAGCCACTTTACCTACTGAATTGAACACAGCTGTGATTCTCCCCTGAAATGATAGAGTCAGTTCATTGGAATGATTGAATATGTTACACAGTAGGCAAGTTTTACAACCCAGGTCTGCAACACTAACATATGCACAAATAGCAATAGTTTTCTATAAGTCTTTGAAGGGGCCCTTACAAATGAAAAATACTGGTTAGTGAACTATCTTATGAGAACCATCTCATTTCCATATATAACAAATTGTCTATATCCTACAGATCTATCTCCTCATGGAGCTGTTCAAACAGACCTAAGTCAAAGGCATGTATTTTAAGGTGGTTGATAATTTTAGTCACATCCTGCCTGGCATAGTGGCATATGCCTGTAATCCCAACACTCAAGAGGCTGAGGATAGAGGATCCTTGAGACTCTGCGACCAGCCTGAGCTATCAAGTGAGCTCAAAGCCAGCCTGAAGTGCATAGCAAGACTTTGTCTCAGAAAAGATTTTTTAAAAGATTAATTACACCTTATAAAATGTTTTTAGCTCAGGTGCGATTTTTCAGATAGCAAGCATTTCTATTCAGATGACATGGCATGTAGCCTCACATTCAGAACTAATCTCTTTGACTTTCATAGTGAAACAGTCATGACAGTCTCTGTGTCTGTGCTTATACTGATTTAAAGACTACCATCAGATGTAACTTGCTCCATAATGCCTGGCAGAAGATGCAGTTTAACTGTCACTTTACTGATGGGACATTGTAATGAGTCTGGAAGCAATTGATTCTCTATGGTCTCTTGTGGTCAAACCTTTCTACTAATGTTAATCTGTGTTTGCAGCCACTCCTCAGTGCTAGCATCACTGCTTCAGCCCCACATCATGTCATTGTGGGGAGAACCTAGATTCTCCCAAGAAGTGTCCAACCTAGATCTTTTGCATGTGCAGTTCACAGTGTGATTTGAGCTCCTAGGAAAATCTAATGCCACCACTGATCTGAAAGCAGGCAAAGCTGAGGAAGTGATAAAATTTGAGGGAGCGGATATAAATACAGAAGATTTTTCAGTATCTGAAAAAAATCCCACCTGCTCTATGATTGAGTTACTGACATCGTTGGACTTATACTCGTCTGGCAGACTGACCTATATCATTGTTGACAGTTCTAAATGAGGGTGGAAGGAGAAGAAATTTGAGGAAAATTTGTGAAAACTTAGGTAAAACACCTAAATAGTTAATATGGTAAATGGGGATAATAAAAGAAAGGAAGAAAGGAAGTTGAGGAAGTTGTCAGTCATGATTTGGGTTCCAGGTGAGATAAAGTATCATGAATTCCTGGTGTGTTTCTGTAGCATTGTATGGGTGTCCCTAACATTACTTTATAGCATGGTGTATGGGTGGAAATATGAGTATTTCTTTATCTTGAAAATATGACCAAATAACAATAAAAAGTGTATAGGAATGACTGAGTCATAAATGAGAAAATTTACAAATCAGGAATAAAGACACTTGGGAAGAAAAGAATCAGAAAATAGAATTGAAAGAACATAAAACTGATTAAAATGTATACTGATTTTTAATTGAAATTCACTGGTTCACCTCAAATTTTAATTGTTTTTGAGTGTTTTCAGATGATAATAATACAGTTTAAAATACTATTAGGAGGTGATACCAGTCACTGATAGTGAAAAATACTCACGAAACAGAAAAGACAACACATGGATTCTTGAAGCCCCACGAAAAGAATTTAGGTTATTTCTCAGAGTGAAAAGTACAATAAATATAGCGAATGACAGGAGAAGTATTAAAACCTAACAGAAAGTAGTGAGATCCAAGAAAACTTCTTTCACTATGAAGTAATCAAATAATGGCTAGAAGTGGGGACAGAAAATATTTCACTGGGGAAAGTTCGTGGCACTATGAAGCTGACCTGCATCAGGTTCCAACTTCACCTTTCAGTAATCCAGCAGCACTATCTAGCAGGACACTGGCTTTATCAATAATCAACTATAATTTATCTTAATATTTCTTCCACTATTTACGATAAGAAGGCTCTCTTGTTTCAGAATTGCTCTCAGGATGAAGTAAGTGTATATATGAAATAGAGTTCCAGATAAATACTGCTCATTATCCTACAGGTCTCATTTCTAACTCCTATTAGCACTCATGTTTCCAAAATAATGACAATAATAAGTATATGTTTTTATTTATGTATCAATGAACTTCAAGGCTATTATAATATATTGAAATATTTTTTATCTTTCAATAATTTATATCTAAGTCTGCTGAGCTTTTTGACAAAGACGTTTCCTCCTTTTTGATGGTAATATGGCTTGGGACTTTTCTTAATTATGTGATTTATGGGCAAAGTATATTTAATAGCTATAACACATTTATCATTTTATTATCAAACCATAAAAAGACTTGCTGTATAATTTTTTAGAAATAAAAGAATATACAATCTTTTCATGTAAATGCTTTAATATTAACTGTTTTAGGTTCTGAAATATATAGAGTTGAAAAGTTATATCCAAATTTCAGAATGTTATTTGGGTCCAAAGTGTTTTTTTTTTTTTTTCTGATATCTTTGAAATTTAGAATAAGTCATCGCTGGTATATAGTATGTGCTGGTGATCAATAGATGTTAAAGGGAACATAATTGGTGTGATTTTTATGTTATATTTTAAAAAGAATCACTAATGTTGTTTTGGTGCCTATGGTTAAATCCCACCACATACATTCCAGTGATGCATGCCTAATTTTTTTTGGTTCCTAGAATTAAAATTAGAACCTCATGCTTTCCAGGCAGAGCCAAAATACTTAACTTTCTGATTAAAATAAGTTGTTTACTGGGACACAAAGGGGGAAAATGAAATACTACAATTTGCATGAGAAAATGAAATTCAGGTAATCCATCGCTGAACGAATTTGCTTTGCGTTCCTATAGGACAACCGTCAGTTATCATTGCCCATGTGATTTCTGAGCCTCCACTGTGTGAAGGTTGCCCACTGCTTACTCAAGCCAGGCATCAGAAGGAGTTTGATTATTTTGTTTATAAAGATATGGAATCGTCAACTACACTTCATGCGATTAGGTATGACCAACTCCTTTCTTGTAAGCAGTTACTGATGGTTAAGTGGGCTTATAAATACTTATTTAAACATTTGTTTTCCTAAATATGGAGACTATGCAGTCAACATGAGGATATAATATCACACTCATCAATCACTGTTAAGTTTTCTTTGTATATAACCCACTCTAGGGTTTGCAAAGATTCACATATTTCAGAATGCAGATTAACATTTGTAATTTCACTAAGAAGAGCTGGCAATTTAAAACTTGGATTCATACAGTAGTGCTCTCTCTTTTCACAAAGAGACTGTTTTTAAACCTAGCATTCATCTACAAAGTGCAACAGCAGGATTATACAAAAACACACATGCAGAACATTTTCATCAAAACAGATGAGTAGTTCTCAGGGCAGATGAGAGCCCATAGGGTATTCACCCCATGACTCACTCATTGCTTTAGAATTCTGTCTGCTGCACACATGCAATTTCAGATCTCACTGCTTCTCAGCGTGAGTTAAGATAGAGCCTGTAACTCCCCTAAACACATTATGCTCTTTTTGTACCCTAAGCCATTTCGTATGCTATTACCACAAATTGATGAGCCTGTATTTTCTTTCCCGCTCATTTTTAATATCTTGCCTCTCTCGAAAGTTCTTGTTGAGGTGATATTTCCATAGAGCTGCTACGATCCATATACCCAGGTCTCCCACTATCTCTTCAGAACTTTTTCACAATCAGATTTTTTTGTGGAAACAGCTGCTATCATCCTATCTGTCACTGTCCCAGAGCAAATAACCTTGATTTTTGACCCATTGTGACTCACACAGTATTTCTTCACTTTGAAAAAGGACATAGATATTCCGAATCACACTTCCAGTGTAACTAACAAGAATGACTTCTATCCATTCAAGGTTTTATTTATTTTTGCTGCAGGTCTTCTTCCCCTTCTCATCATGGAGACAAAATAAACCAACATGCATAATTTAAAGGGAGAAAGGTTTGTTTTGGTTCATGTTTCCAATCCATGGCTGGCAGACTCCAAGACACAAATAGCATGGTCTTCAGAGGGAAAACCTGCTCATATCAACGCAGCCCAGGAGAAGGGAGAGAAAGAAGACAAAGATAAAAATGTGCTGTTTCATATTACATAACCAGTGACTCTCCTCTACCTCTGACTTACCTATTAATAGCTCAACTGTACTGAGGCAATGGTCCAACCACCTACTAAATGTTCCATATCTGAGCACTGAAGAGTTTTGGGAGCCAGGGAAATAGCTCAAGTGCAAGGTCCTGAGTTTGATCCCAGTACCCTCACTCTCCCCCCCCCCAAAAAAAAACCACCAAAAAACAATAACCTGTTTAATAAAAGGAAATGGAGACCTGAAAAAAAGTTTTGGGGATCATTGGTGATCCATACTATGACATCTTCAACAATACCTCCTTGTCACATAATCATAGACTATTGTAGTTCCAAGTATTACAATGCAACATGGTCAGGTTTTACTTTGTAGGGAAAGTTTGATTTTTAGGAGAAGTAGTGCTCTCTAAATGGCTTAATCTTCACCAGTAAAGACTAAGGGATTTTTCTTTCACTGTACAGATGGAGGTTTTATGTACAGCTTTCATTTTCTATGAAAGATCCTCTGCAGAGGCTTTTGTGTGCTAACCCATGCGCGGTCTCTGAGCTGCACCTGGTCCCAGTCACGTCATCAGCCAGTCTGAGCTTCTCTTCCTGACCTTCACGCCTGGGTACCTGCTTTCCAGCAAGCAAGCATGGTGTGAACGGAGCACCAAACTGCTCCAGTGGGTTTCCAGACCTGAAATCATGTTGAAGAACTAGAGAACCTCAGCAAATGAACTAGCGAGCAGCGGTGGATCCTGCGAAGGCATCGCCTTCCTCTCCTGATGCAGATGCGTCCTCACAAGACCCCGAATAAGGCAGATTTATAGGCTATAAGCAAGAACCATGTTTAAATGGAGTGGTGTTCCAAGTTCATAGAATTCCAAGTTTGAATTTGAAAATTAAAAAGTTTTACAGTAATTTTTAATGATTTATTTTGAGTTGAAAGGTGAATCAAACTCTAAACACAAACCTAATGGTAAAGACAAATTATACTTAAGTACATATTCGTATCCAGAAAACATACACAGGAAAAACTAACATGTTAACCAAAACTAGTCCGCTTCCAATATCTTCGCTGATTTTTCTTGCTCCTCATCATATTTAATATGAAAATAATAGATGTATGTGTTTTAAAATCAATGAATATTCATAATGAAAAAACATTTTTCATTTCATGTAGTACCTTACACTCAATTTAGTATCTTTGCAGAGACATGTTAATTATTTAGATATTGTATTTAATTTTATGAATCAGTAAGGCCCTAACTCAAAAATATCATTATATCAATACAAAATTTAGCTATTGGTGCTCTGTAATAAAAAAAGTATTTGACATGGAGTATCACTTAAATAATAGTTTATATTTATCTCACATTTTTGACAAGCATATAATCATTGTGCCATCATATGATTTGTTTTACTGACTGCTTTTGCAATGAAAAATAATATTCCTAAAATGTGTTTCTATTTTACCCATGCTTTAAACAGTTCTTATTAAACAATCAAGTAGGATAGCAAAATTGCCTGTCATTTTAGTCAATAAATCTTCATTTTGCATTTTAAATATGAGAAACTGTTTGAGGCAGATTCAGCAGAGAAGAAAACAGGGAAACAAACACACACAAAAATGCCCTTATCCTCTGGCAGCTTATGGTTTGATATAATTCAATAGTCCAGAATTTAAATACCAGGAACTCTGTATATTAAAATATCACTTCTAATACAAGTCAAATGCAATCTTTTCTGCCTCTCTCCATTAATTGTTCCAAAGTTTTCCATAGGATAAGTTACTTCACACTGAATATATTTCTTCAATGTCTATTTTTATAGAAATACTAATTCTTCTATCATTGATAAAAGGAATGACGTATTTTGCCCATGCCACGTATTTATCCATTTTATAATCATACTGTATATAAATGCAATATCCTCATAAATACCCACTGCACTAAAGCTCTTTCGCTGTGTGAATTCACTTTATCAAGATTATTGTACATGTTTGAATTACAAAATGGGTTTTCTGAATCAAAATAATAGTTGCAATGTTTTTGTTTGCTGAACATTTCCATATTTTCCTTCTGTACATTCACAAGTGGTGTCAGAAATAACACATGGAAAATAAGTTTATAAGGTGAGTGATGATTTCTTAAAATTTCCTTAATGTTACTCACACAACTAATTGGTAATTTGACTTACTATAGAGATTAGATGCAGACCATTTTTGTCTTTTGAAACCTTGGAGTATTTTGCTTTATTATTTTCTTGTTTTTTATATTGATGGTGGAAGCTTGATACTAGTCTGAGTTTTTCCCAACTGGTAATGATTGTCATTCAAATCTTAAGTTTTTCATAAAGTTCCTGAGAATGAATCTTTTTGTGGGTTTTCTAATTATGTATCTTGCTTAATATTTTTGACAGATGACCAGTCTGTCTATATATTTTTTCAGTTATGAAGGATTTTATGTTTTAATTATTTATTTTGACTGAATTCTACCTGAACTAACTTGTTAGAAATTCACTTCATAAATTAAAGTGATGGATTGATATTCTGTCAGATTCAAGTGCACAATTTCATTTACTCTTTTCTGAATATTACTTGATAACTTTGATTTTATCCTCTTTTTAGAATTTTAATGTTTATTCATCATATTTGTCATAAAAGATGACTTTTTGTCTGATACTTTCTTTTTATATATTTTAAAATAGTCTAATTGGCATATAATCTTCTTTCTCTTAGAATAACAATTAGAATGTTTTTAAATGTTCTCACTATAATTAAAACTTATCTTAAGGGCAATTGTTTTTTTATTTTGATTTTTTATTTAATTACTAAATTTTTGTTTTAGGATTTAACCACAAATTTATAATTTTGTATTGAAGAAGTGGAATATAAATGATCTGAGGCAAGGGACATGGGTTTCCCTCAGGTTCTGGGTTGCTAATCTGCTTTTGGTAAGGGGCATCCTCTAGAGAGGAAAGCGAGGATGGAGATCTGAGGATAGAGAAAGAGTTAGTGGTCTAAGCAACTCAAATGTAGGGAGGACGAACAGCGTCCTGTGTGTATAAAGACAGGACTTCCATGCTTGGTTGGACCAATACCTGATCCAATAAAATGTACTGCACAAATTAGAGGTGTTTGTTATCTTCAGAGATAAAACCTTTCTCAAGGACTAGAGAGGAAGCAAGTTCTCAAACATTTTGAGTTTATGAAACACTGTGTTCACAGAAGGGAGCAATAGAGAGGGGTCACATATGGGCTGTAAGTGATTGGCACACATGCTCTGGACAGAAATTGTTTTTCACCATTCTCCATCTACTTAACAATAATTGTCACCCTATCACTGGAATGTGTTTTTCTGGGGTCTCTTCCTCTAATTTTCACTACAAAACATGAACAGTGGCCTCTTGTCTACTACAGTCATGAATTACTTGATTTTGTATGAAATCTAGATCTGAGATCTGTTAAAAATCATTTCAGGAATTGATAAGCCTTCCTACCCCTTATGTGTTAGAATAGCTTCTCTCCTTTGTGTAAATGTGTGTGGTCATGATAGGGGCACCTTAATATGAATAAGAAATCAACAGGTGTACTAGGTCTGCTCCCTGAATTGAAAACTTGGACAACTATGGTCCTCTAGCAATAGTAAGTAAAATGAGAATAACTGTCCAACAGCATATTTTAATTGTGGAATTTAGCATGCATATGTACTTCTATGTTAATATACTATGTGTGTTATATTAGTATATATTAAACAAATTTGTTCTGTTAAAATCATATGTAATGTACATACACACATATAGTATCTTACACTTGTATAACATGAGAGAAATCAGATAACAATTCTTTGAAGTTATGTTTGTACATTTAGAATATGTAGATTCATTTACATTAAGTTCACTACTCCTGATTTAATTTATTTCATATATGTTATTAATCTTTAGCAATAGGAATCTAGGTTAACGTCCTCTAAGTGATATCAAGTTCACAGGACCTCCTTGTTCTTAAAATTTTTGACTTAGTTGTATTGACAGCACTATTCTTGAGGGAAACATAAAAATGCATGTTAATAAAATTATTGCTTATAGATATAATTTCAAATAATATAATTCAGAAATGATTATTACTCTATTTCTCTGATCCATGTTAAAAAAAATCTATAGTTTCCGATCAGATTTATTTAAAAGAAATATTTGTAAGATCTGAACCCATATAATAAAATATAATTGGAAATGGACTGACAGAATGAATTACTTGATTTTGTATGAAATCTAGATCTGAGATCTGTTACAAATCATTTCAGGAATTGATAAGCTTTCCCACCCCTTATGTGTTAGAATAGCTTCTCTAACAAAGGCTACTCTCAAGAACACATTTAACTCCCAAATTAATCATTATTATAATGATTAGTGTAAGGCATGCATTGTTTCTCTCATATAAAAATGTTCTATAAAATATAGAGACCTATATTCCAAAGGACAGCAGTCCCACAGGGGAAGAGTCAGGGCACTGTCAAAGGGAAGAGCGTGTTGGCCAGTGAGTGGGAGCTCCAGGCCTGCTGCGTCAGAGGGACATCTCCCAGCAATCCCCTTTCCCAGCGATCCCAATTCCATCTGAGGGCCCCAGACACAGCACAGCTCAGCCAGGAACTGACAGAGGGGAACCACAGGAGCTACAGTATAAATGAACTGAACACAACAGCTAGAGCCAGGTCAGGCATAACCTGATGATCTCAAATCTAATACACTGGCACAGGAATCTCATTACACGCTAAGGTTATACCTGCACCAAAGTTCTACACCAAAAGCCAGAGCTCAGCGCTACACAAAATGGCAAAGACAAGGAGAAAAATGCAGTCTCAGGCCTTGAGTCTACCTGTGAGTGCAGAGGGCACTAGCTCAGCTGAAATGAATTAATTAACAGATACAGAAGCAAAGGACCAACAGCAGAAAAGTATAGAGGAACTCAGACAAGAATTAATTCCTGAAAAAAAAGAAATGTCTGGACACACGGCATCTGAAATAAAGAATCAAATGCAGAAACATCAGAGCGAAAACCAATGTTCACCCAGAACAAGTGCAGAGAGCATTATTGCAGCTGAAATGTATGAATTGCCAGCGTCTGAAGCAAAGAAACAGCAGCAGAATGGTCATGAGGAACTGAAAGCAGAAATAATTTCTGAAATCAAAAAAGAATTCTTTCAAAAAAAAAAAAGAATTCTTTCAAACTACAGCATCTGAAATACAGAAATAAATCGAGAAATATACAGAAGAAAGCCAAATTGGAAGAAACTCTGCAGAAAAAGAAATAATAACTACCTTGAAAGAAGGCATGGATAAAAAAAAATAGAGGAGACCATAAATGTGACAGATTACTTGAACAAGCAACACAGAAATGTAATAGAATGCATGAAACAGAGTCAAAGAGATGTTGAAGAACAAAAAATATCAATCACGAGTCTACAAAACCATTTGAGTAAAAGTGAAGTCAGGGTTTCAGATGTTGCAGATGCTGGTGCAGCTCCTGCAAAGATGAAAAAGGAACTCTTAAAAATAAGTAGAATTCAGGAAACATAATCCATCACCTGCAAAATGACAACAGGATTAACAATGTGGGAATAATTGGTATCAATGAGAATGAAGGAGCAAATACAAATGACATAAAAAGAATGTGGGGAGACGTAATCGCAGAAAACGTCCCAAATATGGGGAAAAAAATCTAACATTCTGGTAACGAAATCATACAGAACACCAAATAACTTTGACCCAAGTAAAACACAACAAGACATATATTAGTCAAGATCCCAGAAATCCAACACAAAAAATAATATACTGCAAGTTGCTAGACAGAAGAAACAGATCACATTCAAAGGAAAACCCATCAGAATTATAGCCGACTTCTCTACACAAACCATGAAGGCAAGGAGAGAATGGAGCAGAGTTCTTCAAGTCCTGCATAAAAAAAATTCCAGCCCAGACTATTATGCCCTGCAAAACTCTCTTTCAAGTTCGATGGAGAAGTGAAATACTTCCACGACAAAGAACAACTAAAGAATTTCATGAAGACAAAGCCATCCCTTCACGGGCTGCTGAAAGATGTTCTAGAGAGAGACCACAATGACCAGAACTCCATGAATGAGAATGGAAGGAACCCACTAAACAGGACAGACACTCAAACACAGGATACAAAGGAGTAAACAACAGCAGGTAAATATCATGACGAACATAAGTCAACACATTCCAATTATAACCATCAATGTAAATGGACTCAATTCTCCAATTAAGAGAAATAGACTGGCACAGTGGATTAGGAAATCCAACAATATGCTGTGTACTAGAAACACATTTAACTCAAAAGGACATTCATAGGCTCAAAGTCAAAGGATGGAAAACATTACTACATACACCTCAGAAAAAAGCAGGAATAGCAATTCTGTTCTCAAACAGGCTCAAATTCAAACCAAGAATGACACAAAGAAGGCCACTATATATTGGTCAGGGGAAACACTCAAGATGAAGAGGTTACACTCATAAATATCTATGCATCAAACACAGGAGCACCCAACTATGTAAGACAAATCTTAATGGACATGAAAAACCTAGTATCTAAGACCACAATCTTAACAGGTGACCTTAACACCCCCTTATCTAAAAGAGATAGATCAACCAGAGAAAAAATTAGCAAGGAAGTATCAGAACTGAACCAGAGCTTGGAACAAATGGACCTGGTGGACATATACAGAGTTTTGCACCCAACCACAGCTGAATACACATTTTTTTCAGCTGCACACAGGTAATTTTCCAAAATAGACCACATACTAGTTCAGAAGTAATGCATAAGTATATGCAAGACAACAGAAAGTTAGAAATTATCCCATGCATATTACCTGACCACAGTGCAATGAAACTGGAATTGAATGACAAAAGAAACCAGAAAAAAAACCACTAAATTCCTGGAAATTAAACAACATCCTACTCAGCAATCAATAGGTCACAGAAGAAATTCAAAAAGAAATTCAACAATATCTACAATTCAATGAAAATTCAAGCACAACTTACAGGATTTACGGGATGCGATGAAAGCAGTTCTTAGAGGGAAAATCATAGTTATGAACTCACACAGTAGGAAAACAGAACCGGAACAAATAAACACTGTAATGTTGCATCTCTGACAATGAGAAAAAGAAGAGCAAATGAAACCCAGTGTGCAAAGATGGGAATAAATCATAAAGATTAAAGCAGAAATTAATTCAATTGAGATGAAGAAAACAGTAAACAGTTCAAAGAATCCACAAATCGAAATGTTCGTCCTTTGAAAGAAATAAAGTTGATAAGCCTCTAGCCAACCTCATCAAAAAGGGGAAAGAAAAAATCCAAGTACATGCAATAAGGAATGAAAAGTGTGAAATCACCACAGACCCAGCGGAAATTCAGAAGATTATCAACAGTGACTTTGAGAACCTTTACGCTCACAGAATAGAAGGCACAGAAAAAATGGACAGATTCCTCGAAAGGCACAAATTACAAACACTGAACCAAGAAGATATAATAACTCTCAACAATCCAATAATAGCCAACAAAATATGAAACATAATAAAGCCTACCAACAAAGAAAAGTCCAGGTCCTGATGGATTCATAGCTGAATTCTATAAGAAATTTATAGAAGATATAATCCACACACTCCTCAAACTCTTCAATGAAATTGAAAAGGAATTAGTTCTCCCAAAATCATTCTGGAGGCAAGTATTATACTGATTCCAAAACCAGGGAAAGACACAATCGAAAAGGAAAACTACAGGCCAATCTCCCTGATGAACATAGATGAAAAAATACTCAACAAAATCCTAGCAAATAGAATACAGCAAATCATCAAGAAGATCATACACCATAACCACTTAGGATTTATCCCAGGGATGCAAGGATGGTTCAACATGTGAAAATCTATAAATGTAATGTACTATATTAATAGGCTGAAATCTAAAATCCACATGATCATCTCAATTGATGCAGAGAAAGCTTTTGACAAAGTCCAACACTCATTCATGTTCAAAGTCCTACAGAAAATTAGAATAGATGGACTCTACCTCAAATTGATAAAAACCATCGATGAGAGCCTAAAAGCTAATATAATCCTAAATACGGAAAACCTGAAATTATTTACTCTTAACTTAGGTATGAGACAAGGATGTCCTCTATTACCCCTCCTATTCTATATCATCTTGGAAGAATTAGCAACAGCCTTTAGAAAAGAGGGTGAAATAAAGGGAATAAGAATAGATAAAGAAGAATTTAAATTATCACTACTTGTAGTTGACATGATACTTTACTTGGAGACCCCAAAAATTCTACCAAGAAACTACTAGAACTGATATGGAAATTTAGTAGCATATCAGGATACAAAGTCAGTACTCAAAACTCAATAGCATTCCTCTACACAGATAATAAGCACACCGACAGAGAAACAACACAAACAATACCTTTAACAGTAGCACTGCAGAAATTGAAATACCTTGGGATTCACTTACCTAAGGAAGTCAAAGATTTTTCACAGAAAATTACAACACCTTAAGAAAATAGATTATACAGGATTTCAGAAAATGGAAAGATATTCCCTGCTCCTGGATAGGAAGAACCAACATCATGAAGATGGCCATACTCCCAAAATTGCTGTACAGATTTAATGCAATCCCTATCAACCTGCCACCAACATACCTCCCAAACATAGAGAAATCATTCCTAAATTTTTTTAGGAACAACAAAAGACCTAGAATAGCAAAGGCAATCTTGGCCAATAAAGACAAGGCAGGAGGCACCACAATTCCTGACTTGAAATTATACTACAAAGCCACTGCAATAAAATCAACATGGTATTGGCAACGTAATAGACCTGAGGATCAGTAGAATAGAGTAGAAGATGCACAGGCAGCTACAAACTCACTCAGCCATCTGATCTTCGACAAAGGGCCAAACAAGCTTACTGGAAGAAAGATAGTCTCTTTAACAAATGGTGCTGAAAAACTTGGCTTTCTACATGCTGAAAACTAAAATTCCCCTAGCCCTATCACCATACACTGAGCTAAAGTCAAAATGGATTAAAGATCTAAACATTAAAATAGAAACACTGAATCTCCTGGAAGAGATAGTAGGAGAAACTCTTGAAGATATAGGAGAGGGTAAAGTGTTCATGAACAAACATATATTTGCGCAGGAAACTCTTGAAAGAATCAAAAACTGGGATCGCCTCTTTGTGAGGAATTTCTGTAAGTCAAAAGAAATTGTCAACAAAGTGAAAAGACAACCTACAGGTTTTGAAAAACTCCTAACTAATAAGCGATCAGACAAAGGTCTGCTGTCTAGACTATATAAAAACTAAGATATAACAGGACCCTCAAATTTAAAGACCCAATTCAGAAATGGGCATCTGAGATGAATACACACTTCTCAGAGGACTTTAAGGAGCAAATAAATACATGGAAAAAATGCTCAACTTTGCTAGCCATCAGTGAAATACAAATAAAATCAGACTGAGATACCATCTCGCTCCAGGAAGAATGGCCATCATAAGGAAATCAACCAACAACAAATGTTGGAGAGGCTGTGGGGAAAAGGGAACACTTCTCCACTGCTGGTGGGAATGTAGACTGGTACAACCATTGTGGAGACCAGTGTGCAGAATCCTCAAAACAGTGTGACTGGAAACCCCATTCAAATTGTCTATTCCTCTGGGAATTTTCCCAGAGGAACTGAAAATATTATATCATAGTGATAAATGTGTTCCTATGTTTATAGCAGCCCAATTTGTGATAGCAAAATCATGGAAACAACCAAGATGTCTGTCACATGAGGAATGGTTGAAAAAGATGTGGTATTTCTATATAATGGAATTTTACTCATTTATAAAGAATGATAAACTTGAAACATTTATATTGAAGTGGATACGACTTGAACATACACTCGTAACTGAAATAAACCAGACACACATGTGCAAATATCGTAGAGTTATCCTAGTATAAGAAGTCAAAGGAGGAAGTACAAACAGAAATGTACAACAACTAAAAAGATTTGAGTCAGATTGTTAGGGCAAACTGAATGGCATATGCTGCAGGATACTAATCAGCTTTTCTTCTGGGTGGTTAACAACCTAAGTTCACAGATCAATATTGGAGAAATAGAAGAACCACAAAGCCAGGCAACATTTTTGCCCTAGCCTTTCAAGGTCAGCGAAGACTCAGGGCATAGGAAAATCTGTACTGTAACATAATGAAATTCAGTTGTGTCCCAAATTTTCTGATCAAGGAGATTATGGAGCCACAGAGGAAAGAGTGTTGTTCTATGGTGTTCCTGGGGAGAGTCGTATGGAGAGAAAACTTTCTCTCAGGCTCTCACAGAGAGCAAACTGGTCAAGCATTGGCCATGACCCATCTGCATGGATGACAGAGACAAAGGATCTACAGAGTAAGGTACAGGATAACACGATAAACTCTGAGCGGACTTCACTGACCTCATCAGAAACACAAGCTACATCATTTGGTATATAGGGCTTGTTCTATCTCAGTCTTAACCATCCAGCAGAAAAGTATAAAAATGAGATATATAACTTGGGGCCATAATATTGAGCTTCAAATGGCATTAGTCAACAACTTCTTCAGATAAGTCACTATTATTGTGGAATGCTGGACTGTGTTGGATTGTGTCGCCAAGTTCAGGTACCAAATTAGCTTAATGACAATGGAGTGCTCATCTTTGACAGGTCAAGACAAAAAAGGGGGGGTTTACAAAGGAACAATCATGATGTGTGTATATAACAATGCAGTTAGAATAAATATGCTATGCTTTTGCATATTTCTATGAGAAGCAAGATTTGCACTAATAGTGGTTGGACAAGATATTATGTTGGCTTCTGGTGCTATGGACTAACACTAGGGAGATAACAAGTTAGAAAGTATTAATTATTGAATCTGTGATATAATTCAGCTATAAAAATTAAGATAAGTAAACAGCTATACTCTCTCAATTCGCTGATTAGAGACATCTGTTCTAATATCGTCTGTAAATATAATATCATGTATGCACCTTGTACAACCCCAAAACATTACGAAAATTTTTTGCAATTTATTGATTTATCAAAGCTGTCCTCTTAATTTGTCTTGAGACTGTCTCATTGTTATTTGTTTTTCAATAAAAGTAATAATAATAATAAAAATATTTTTGGTTGATAGTAAAATAAAAATAAAAAGTTATCCGGATAAAAAAAGGGAAGAGTGTAAGTCAGCACTGTGCATTCTCTCTATTTTTCCAGGAGAGTGATTAAGGCTGAAGAGTGACAAACATGCTTGGGAAAGTAGTGAATAGAATATTAGTAAGAGGAGAACAAGGGTGGGAACGGTGCTTTCTCTGTGACTCGGGGACAGTGAGAGAAGTGTAGTGCATGCTGCTTCCTTTCTCTGCTGCCCTGGCACCGTGGTGCTGGCAAGTGAAGAACCATGGAGGAGACACACTTCCTGCAAAGCCTCAACATCAGTGACTAAGTCTATCTGATCTTAGAAAGCAGAAAGCATCAACACAGAGGACAAAATAAAGCAGCATACAGAAAATGATAAGATAAAGCAGCAAAATACAACCCCACACATCCACCCCACCCAGGAGAAGTCTAGAGCACAGAGAGATTGGAGAAATCAGAAGCTAACAAATGGAACTGTCTGAAATGATAGCAGCAGAAACAGTTTTTAAGAAATGTAAAAAGCTGTAAAAAAAAAATCACTAAGGTAAAAAATGAAATCACAGAATAAATAATATTAAATCAGACACAGATAAACAAATAGAGCAGGGGCCAGGGAGATTGCTCAGTAGAATAAGGCTGGCAAGGGGGCAAGCGCCTGAGTTCAATCCTTGGTTTTGTCAAAAACAACAACAACAAAAACAAATAGAGGAGTTCAGGAAAATGATGGAAACAATGAGTGAAAAGTATATATAAGAAACTGAATCAATGAGGGAGAACAAAACAAAAGCAGGAGATTAGAAACTCATTGAAAGTATACACAGAGAGAGCCGGGCGTGGTGGCGCATGCTTGTAATCCCAGCACTCGGGAGGCTGAGGCAGGAGGATTGTTGTGAGTTCGAGACCAGCCTGAGCTACAAAGTGAGCTTAAAGCCAGCCTGAACTGCATAGCGAGACCCTGTCTCAAAAAGACAAAAAAAAAAAAAAAAAAAAAAAAAAAAAAAAAAAAAAAAAAAAAAAAAAA
>PVKA01001400.1:36596-62715 GCA_004027165.1 Ctenomys sociabilis | reverse complement strand
AAATAAAAGGTATCTTAAAAGTCACAAGAGACCATGAAAAAAGTCTATATAATGGCCACAGAAAGAATCAAAGAAAAATAACATAAGACTTTTTGGAACCAGTGAGAAAGCATAAGAATCATTAAAAACCTCTTCACAGAAATAATGTCAGAAAAATTCCCAAACATGGATAAAAAGCATGACATACAAATAAAAAAAGTATAGAGAACTCCAAATAGCCATGACCAAAATAAATTCACAGCAAGGCATGTACCAATCAAGATTTCAGAAATTCAGTTCCAGAACAAAATAATGAAAGCAACTAGGGAAAACAAACATATCGCCTATACTGTAAAGCCAGTCAGAATTAGAGCAGATGTCTCAGCACGAAGTCTCAAATCAAGAGGGCTTTCTCGTGAAGTATTTCAGACCCTACAGGAAAACCATGTTCAACCTGGATTGATGTATCAAGCAAAATTAACACTTAAAACTGATTTAGAAATAAGAATTTTTCCATGACAAGGAAGAACTGTAGAAATTTATGATCACTAAACCAGCTCTACAGAATGTTATGAAAGACATATTAGAAAGAAATAAGGAAGATCACAAACACAAGAGCACAGCAGCACTAATACTAAGAATCTGCCAGGCACAGCAAGAAGTAAAACAAAATAGAAAGGCAGGCAACAAACAATAGGGAACCAACATGGAAAAGAAAATAATATGTGTATATACAATAAGCATCAACATCAATTCACCTGTCAAAGGAAACAGACTCTCAAAGTAGATCATGAAGAAAGATCAAACTATATGCCGTATTCCGAAAACCCATTTAAACCAAAAAGAATTTAATAGAGTAAAGCAATTCTCCATGCCATAGAAACTCAGAAAAAAAAAGAAAGAGTAGCTATTGTGTTTGCAGAAAGTTCAAATTTTAAGTCAAAACTGATCAAAACAGACAAAGAAGGTCATGTGTAAGTTAAGGGAAAATTCTAAGAAGACAAAATAATCATAGATAGTTATGTACCAAATACAGGTTCACCCAACACATTCAACAGGTCTTAACTTACATAAAAAAACAAAACAAACACTAACACAATTGTAATGGGAGATTTTAGTACCCTATTTTTATAAGTGGTTAAATCAACTAAACAAAGAAACTCCACAAAGTAATATTAGAATTGAAATAAGCCTGTGAATAAGTGAACTTGGTAGATGTCTACAAAGTATGCCACTCAATACACCAGAATTCACATTCTTTTGTGCTACACATGGGACATTCTCCAAAACAGAGCATATATTAGCTGATGAAACATGCTTAAGTAAATGCACTGTAATTGAAATCATCCCATGCATACTATCTCACTACACTACAATAAAGCTGGAAATCAATGACAAAGGAAAGCATACAAAGTACATTAACAATGGAAATTGAACAACACATTTCTATATGACCAATGTATCACAGAGAATATTAAAGACAAAACTAAACACTTTATACAATTAAATGGTAATACTGATACAACATACTGAAATTTATGGAACATACTTAAAACAATCCTGTAAGGGAAATTTATAGAAAATAGATCACACAATAGCATAACAGATGACATATAATAAACAACCTAATATTGAACCTCAACCTCCTACAAAGGAAGAGCATATAAAGCCTTAAGCCCACTTAAGGGAGGAAATTATAAAGATAAAAACAGAATTCAATTCAATAGAAATTAAGAAAGCAATACACCTACTATCAGGATCTATATTCTAATGAGATGGAAAATTTGGAAAAAATTGACAAGTTCCTAGACACAATCGAATTAGCAAAAGTTAAAGAAAGAGAAAGAAAGAAAGAAAGAAAGAAAGAAAGAAAGAAAGAAAGAAAGAAAGAAAGGAAGGAAGGAAGGAAGGAAGGAAGGAAGGAAGGAAGGAAGGAAGGAAGGAAGGAAGGAAGAAAGAAAGAAAGAAAGAAAGAAAGAAAGAAAGAAAGAAAGAAAGAAAGAAAGAAAGAAAGAAAGAAAGAAAGAAAGAAAGAAAGAAAGACGGAAAGAAAGAAAGAGTCTAAATAACCCAATGTTGGGTCTGCACTGCGGGCAGGGAGACGCCAAGAGACGAGGGTGAGAGCTCTAAAGTTTATTGAACCACGCATGAGGCTCTGAACCTAAGGGGGTTGCAAAGCCCCAAGCAGTCATTACAGGCAGGTTTATAAAGGCAAAAACCACAAAATCGGGAGAGGGCAAGCGCACTATGGAAGCTAATTGCATTGGTTAATAGGCTGACAGAATAACATATTTCTGTAACGCTTGGGTAACCTTGGGGGGAGCATCTTGTGGTCCTTAGGGGGTAAGAGGGAAACTTGAGCAAGCAGGTTACAGAAGCCAATGGCATCTGTTCCTTTGTCAGGATAGATTGAGGGCCACCTGGGGGTTGTTGAGGCTTTAGAGCAACCTTGTGGTTGCCTAGTTGCACGTAACTTTCCCAGAACATTTAGCAACAGGTGAAACAAAGGGCTAAGATGGAGCCAGTCTTGCGTGAGGCTGGGTGTTGTCTTGGGACTTTTTATTTTTATCTTTGCACCAATAATAGCCAATGAAATTGAAGATGTGATTAAAAATTTGCAAACAAGAAAAAGCCAAGGCCTCAATAGAATCACTGTGGAATTCTATAAGAAATTTAGAGAATAGCTAATGGTACTCATGCTAAAACTCAAAGGAAATAGAAAGGAAAGCAGTACATTGAGAGTAGTTCTTAAAGGCAACTATTATCCTGATTCAAAAATCAGAAAAAGTCCAAAAGAAAAAGAAAACTATATGTCAGTTTCCCCAATGAATATATATGTAAAAATCCTTAATAAGATAATGGCAAACAAAGTGCAGGAATCATCAAGATTATATATGATGAAGTTGACTTCATATCAGGGATCCATGGATGTTTCAATATATGAAAATTAGAGAATCAGCAAATGAGAACTTACCCTACTAAAAAGATTTTGCACTACAAAAGAAATAACCAAACAGGAAAAGATAACCCTCAAAATGGGAAAAAATTATAGCCAGTTGTTCTACAGACAAAGGATTATATCCAGAACATATAGTGAATTGAAAAAAGCAGACCCAAACCAAAAGTGAGAATTGGGGATAAATAGGCACTTCTGATACAAATAAATACAAATGACAAGTAAATGCATGAGAAAATGTTCAACATCATAGTTATTTGGGAGATTAAATTAAAACAACACTGAGATTCCATCTCACCCCTGAGAGGGTGGGTATCATGAAAAAACCAACTCAGAACAAATGCTGGAGGGGCTGCGGAGGAAAAGGAACCTTCACTAATGTTTCTGAGAGTGTAGAATGATACAGTCAATATGGGAATCAGTGTAGAAATTTCTCAGAAAACTAAGATTCAGCCCAGCTATTCCCCTTTTGGGTATCTTTCAAGAACAATTAAAATAATAATATAACAATGATGTATGTGCATCTATGTATATAGTGGAATGACTAGTAATAGCTAAATTTTGGAAAACACCCAGATTTCCATCAACCAAAGAATGAATAAAACAAGATATTTTTATATAATTTGGAGTAGTACTCAACTATAAGGATGAATAGATTTTTAAGCAGGCAAACAGATGTAACTTGAGATCACAGTGATAAGTGAAGTAAATCAGATGCCTACATATAAATATCATATTGTCTCACTAGTATAAAAAGTGAACAGGCAAATAAGGTCCAAAATGTACAATAAATATTGTAAATTGAAAAGAAACTGTTCGAAAGAAAAAGTAAACTGACACAGGAAAAGGGGATATGAAGAAAGGAAAAAGGAAAAATATAAATGGATAGATAGATAGGTGATGATAGATAGATAGATAGATAGATAGATAGATAGATAGATAGATAGATAGACAGATAGATGTAGATAAGACAGTTAAGATTGTTATACAGTTTCCCTTAGTTCATTAAAAAAAAGGTTTATGCTAGTTTTGTATATACAATATAGCATACCTATATCTTTTACTCAGAATAACTACTAGGAAAAAAATAATACACAACATAACTGCTCTAATAAACTGTTTTGAAACTCATTTAAATTGATGTGCTTATCCTATTTTATTTTTTATAAATTAATACATTGCAAACTGTTTTCATAATGCTTTGGTATCAACAAGGAGCATACATGATACTATACTTACAGACATTATGTCTCTAATCAGTGAATTAAGAGAGTATAGCTATATAATTATATTTTTTATAGCTGAATTATATCACAGATTCAATTATTAATACTTTCTACATTGTTACCTTGCTAATGTCTGTCCATAGTACTAGAAGCTAACATAATATGTTGTCCAACCTCTATTAGTGCAAACCTTGCTTCTCATAGAATTATGCAGAAGCATGGCATATTTATCCTAACTTTACTTTTATACACACACATAATGATTTTTCCTTTGTATACCCTTTTTTTTGGTCTAGACATGTCAAAGATGAGCACTTCATTGTCATTAAACCAATTTAGGTATGTGAACTTGGCGACACAATCACAGTCCAGCATTCCACAATAATAGTGACTTATCTGAAGAAGATGTAGACTGTAGCCATTTACAGCTCAATTTATTCTTATGGCCCTGCATAATACACCTCATTTTTATATTTATCTGCTGGATAATTAAGACTGAGATAGATCAAGACCTATATACCAAAAGATGTGGCTTTTGTTTCTGTTGAGGTCAGTGAAGTACCCTCAGGGTTTACCTTGTTATCCTGTACCTTACTCTGTAGATCCTTTGTCTGTGTCAGCCATGTGGATGAGTCACATCCAATGCTTGACCAGTTTGCTCTCATGAGAGCCTGAGAGAAAGATTTCTCTCCATGTGACTCTCCACTATAGATAATCAATCTTTCCTCTGTGGCTCCATAATCTCCTTGATCACAAAATTTGGGATACAACTGAGTTTTATGATGTTACAGTACAGGTTTTCCTATGCCCTGAGTCTTCGCTGACCTGAAAGGCTAAGTCCAAAATGCTGGCTGGCCTTGAAATTCTTCTATTTCTCCAATTTTGATCTGTGAACTTAGGTTGTTAACCATCCAGAAGAAAAGCTGATTAGTACCCTGCAGCACATGCCGTTCAGTTTGCTCCAGCTATCTGACTCAAATATTTTTAGTTGTTGTTGTACATTTCTATTTGTATTTATTTTCTGACTTCTTATACTAGGGAGACTATACAATTTTCCACATGTGTGTCTGGATTATTTCACTTATGAGTACATGTTCAAGTGGTATCCACTTCAATAGAAATGTTTCACCTTTATCACTGTTTATAGCTGAGTAATACTCCATTATATAGAAATACACATCTTTTTCAACCATTTCTCATGTGATGGACATCAGGCTTGTTTCCAAGATTTTGCTATCAGAAATTGGGCTTCTATAAACATAGGGACAGATATATCACTATGATATAATGTTTTTAGTCCCTCTGCGAAAACTCCCAGTAGGGGATAGCCAGCTTAAATGGGGTTTCCAGCCCTACTCTTTTGAGGAGTCTCCACACTGATCTCCACCAGCAATGGAGAAGTATTCCCTTTTCTCCACAACCTCTCCAACATTTGTTGTTTGTTGATTTTCTTATGATAGTCATTCTTTCTGGAGTGAGATGGTATCTCAGTGTTGTCTCAATTTCCATTTCATGGATGGGTAGCAATGTGAAGCATTTCTTCATATATTTATTCACTTCTTTAATTTCTTCCTCTGAGAAGTGTGGATTCATCTGAGATGCCCATTTCTGTATTGGGTCTTTAAATTTGAGGGCTCTGTTATATCTTAGTTCTTTATACATTCTAGACATCAGACCTTTGTCTGGTTGCTTATTAGTTAGGAGGTTTTCAAAACTTGTGGGTTGTCTTTTCACTTTGTTGATAATTTCTTTGGATGTACAGAAACTCCTCATGAAGAGTTGATCCCAGTTGTTGATTCTTTCAAGAGTTTCCCGTGTGAATGTGTTTGTTCATGAAATCTTTACCTACCCCTACGTCTTAAAAAGTTCCATATAATTACTCTTCCAGGAGATTGAGTGTTTCTGTTTTAATATTTAGGTCTTTAATCCATGTTGACTTTAGCTTAGTGCATGGTGATAGAGCTGGGGAATGTTTTAGTTTTCAGCACGTAGAAAGCCAAGTTTTCCAGCACCATTTGGCAAAGAGGCTATCTTTCTTCCATTGGGCTTGTTTGGCCCCTTGTCGAAGATCAAACAGCCGAGTGTGTTCATAGCTGCCTCTGCATCTTCTAATCTATTCCATTGATCCTCATGTCTATTTTGTTGCCAATACCATGTTGATTTTATCACAGTGGCTTTGTCGTATAATTTCAAGTCAAGAACTGTGATAGCTCCTGCCTTGTCTTTATTGGCCAAGATTGGTTTTGCTATTCTAGGTCTCTTGTGTTTCCAAATAAATTTTAGGAACAATTTCTCTATGTCTGGGAGGTATGTTGGTGGCAGTTTGATAGGGATTACATTAAATCTGTACAGCAATTTTGGGAGTATGGCCATCTTCATGATGTTGGTTTTTCCTATCCAGGAGCATAGAATATCTTTCCATTTCCTGAAATCCTTTATAATCTCTTTTGTTAGGGTGTTGTAATATTCCGTGAAAAGATCTTTGACTTCCTTGGTTAAGTAAATCCCAAGGTATTTCCTTTTCCACGGTGCTATTGTAAAAGTTATTGTTTCTATTGTTTCCATTTCAGTGTGCTTGTTATCTGTGTAGAGGAATGCTATTGACATTTGAGTACGGACTTTGTACCCTGCTATGCTACTGATTTTCCCTATCAGTTCTAGTAGTTTCTTGGTGTAATTTTTGGGGTTTTCCAAGTAAAATATCATGTCATCTGCACATAGTGATAATTTAACTTCTTCTTTACCTATTCTTTTTTTTTTTTTTTTTTTTTTTTTTTTTTTTTTTTTTTTTTTTTTTTTTTTTTTTTTTTTTTTTTTTTTTTTTTTTTTTTTTTTTGTCTTTTTTGAGACAGGGTCTCACTGTGCAGTTCAGGCTGGCCTTAAGCTCACTTTGTAGCTCAGGCTGGTCTCGAACTCACAACAATCCTCCTGCCTCAGCCTCGCTAGTGCTGGGATTACAGGCATGCGCCACCACGCCCGGCTCAAAAGTGATTTACTGTTATTATTATTTTACATTTCTTTTTCTTTTTCTTTTTTGGCTGAATCGGGGATTGAACTCAGGGCTTTGTGCTTGCCAAGGAAGCACTTATTCCACTGAGCCATTTCCCCAGCCTTCTTTACCTATTCTTATTCCTTTCATTTCTCCTTCTTTTCTAATGGCTGTTGCTAATGATTCCAAAACTATATTGAACAGGAGGGGTGATAAAGGCATCCTTGTCTTGTACCTGATTTAAGAGGAAAAGATTTCAGTTTTCCCCATTTAGGATTATATTAGCTATTGGGTTGTCGTAGATGGCTTTTATCAAGTTAAGTTAGAGTCCTTCTATTCCAATTTTCTGTAGGACTTTGAAAATGAATCAGTGTTGACCTTTGTCAAAAACATTATGCATCGAGCTGATCCTGTGGTTTTTAGATTTCAGTCGATTAATATAGTATATTGCAATGGTATATTTTGGTTCTTTTTTTTTTTCACAAAACCAGGGATTGAACTCAGATCGCTGCACTTGCCAGTGAAGCACTTATTCTACTGAGTCATTTCCTGGCCCCTATATTGATATATTTTCGAATATTGAACCATCCTTGCATTCCTGGAATGAATCTTACCTAGTCATGGTGTGTGATGTTCTTAATGATTTGCTGAATTCTATTTGTTAGGATTTTATTGAGGATTTTTGAATCTGTGTTCATGAAGGAGATTAGCCAGTAGTTCTCCTTTTTAGTTGTGTCATTCCCTGGTTTTGGAATCAGTATAATACTTGCTTACAGAAATAATTTTTGGAGGACTGTGTCCTTTTCAATTTTATTGAAGAATTTGAGGAGTATGGGGATTATACCTTCCATAAATTTCTTGTAGAATTCAGCTGTGACTCCATCAGGACCTGGACTTTGTTGGTAGGCTTTTTATTATGTTTTGTTTTTCATTTGCTGCTATTGGCTTATTGAGAGCTATTATATCTTCTTGAGTCAGTTTTCATAATTTGTACCTTTCGAGGAATCTGTCCGTGTCTTCTGTGTCTTCTATTCTGTGAGCATAAGATTCTCGAAGTAACTATTGATAATCTTCTGAATTTCCGCTTGGTCTGTGGTGATTTCACCTTTTTCATTCCTCATTGCATATACTTGAATTTTTTCTTGCCTCTTTTTGGTGAGGGTGGCTAGAGGCTTATCTACTTTATTTATTCTTTCAAAGAACCAACTTTTTGTTTTGTGGATTCTGTGAACTGTTTTCTTCACCTCAATTGAATGAATTTATGCTAGAATCTTTATGATTTCTTCCCGTGCTTGCACTCTGGGTTTTGTTTGTTCTCTTTCTAGATGATGGAGGTACAACATTAGGGTGTTTATTTGCTCCCATTCTGTTTTCCTAAAGTGTGAGTTCATAACTATTATTTTCCCTCTAAGAACTGTTTTCATCGCATCCCATAAATTCCAGTAGGTTGTGCTTGAATTTTCATTGAATTGTAGATATTGTTGAATTTCTTCTGTAACCCATTGATTGCTAAGTAGGGTGTTGTATAATTTCCATGAATTTAGTGGGTTTTTCTGGTTTCTTTTGTCATTTAGTTCCAGTTTCATTGCACTGTGGTCAGGTAATATGCATGGGATAATTTATTTTTTCTTGCATTTATTTACGCATGACTTCTGGACTAGTATGTGGTCTATTTTGGATAATGACCCATGTGCAGCTGAAGAAAATGTGTATTCAGCTGTGGTTGGGTGGAAAACTCTGTATATGTTCACCAGGTCCATTTGTTCCAAGCTCTGGTTCAGTTCTACTACTTCCTTGCTAATTTTTTGTCTGGTTGATCTATCTTTTTGAGATAAGGGGGTGTTAAGGTTTCCTGTTAAGTTTGTATTCTTAGACATTAGGTTTTTCATGTCCATTATGATTTGTCTTACATAGTTGAGTGCTCTTGTATTGGAGCGTTACCTCTTGCTCTTGAATTTTTCCCCTGACTAATATGTAGTGGCCTTCTTTGTGTTGTTTGATCCTTTTTGGTTTGCAGTTGAGACTGTCTGAGCAGAATTGCTCCTCCTGCATTTGTCTGAGGTGCATGTAGTATTGTTTTCCATCCTCTGACTCTGAGCCTACAAATGTCCTTTTGAGTTAAGTGTGTTTTCTTGTATACAGCATATTGTTGGATTTTGTTTCCTAATCCACTGTGCCAGTCTATTTCTCTTAGTTGGTGAATTGAGTCCATTTACATTGATGATTATAATTGAAATGTGTTGACCTATGTTTGTCATGATATATACCTGCTATTCTTACTCCCTTGTACCCTCTGTTTAATTGTCTGTCCTGTTTAGTGGGTTCCTTCTGTTCTTATTCATGGAGTTCTGGTCATTGTGGTCTCTCTCTAGAACATCTTTTGGCAGCCTGTGAAGGGATGAGCTTGTCTTCATGAAATTCTTTAGTTGTTCTTTGTCGTGGAAGTATTTCACTTCTCCATTGAACTTGAAAGAGAGTTTTTCAGGGCATAATAGTCTGGGCTAGAATTTTTTTTGTGCAGGACTTGCAGAACTCTGCTCCATGCTTTCCTTGCCTTCATGGTTTGTGTAGAGAAGTTGGTTATAATTCTCATGGGTTTCCTTTGAATGTGATCTGCTTCTTCTTTCTTACAGCTTTCAGTATATTATTTTGGTGTTGGATTTCTGGGATCTTAACTATTATATATCTCCATGTGTTTTCACTTGCATTGAAGTTATTGGTGTTCTGTATGCTTTGGTTACCTGTGTTGGATTTTTTCCTCACATTTGGGAAGTTTTCTGCAATTACTTCTGCCCAAATTCTTTTTATGTCATTTGCATTGACTCCTTCATTCTCACTGATGCCAATTAATCTCACATTGTTCATCCTGGAAACATCTTGCAGGAGATGGCTTATTTTTTCTTGCATTCTTATTGTTTTATTTAAGCGATCCTTTCTCACCTTATCACTAGCTGCACTAGAGTGTTCAACATCTGAAACTCTCTTCACTTTCACTCAAATGGTTTTGTAGACTCGTGATTGGTATTTTTAGTTCTTCTATATCTCTTTGACTCTTTTGCATGTATTCTGTTTCTTTTCTATATTGCTCATTCAAGGAATCCACCATATTTCTTATCTCCTCTATTTTTTTTATCCATGTCTTCTTTAGAAGTAGTTATTAATTCTTTTTCTGCTGATTTTCTTCCAAGTTGGTTTTCCTCTTTATATTTCTGGACTTTTTTCTATTTTTCAGATGCTATGATTTCAACGCATTCTATTTTTTCAAAGAATTCTTTTTTGATTTCAGAAATTATTTCTGCTTTGAATTCCTCTTTACCTTTCTGCTGTTGTTTCGTTGCTTCAGATGTTGTTAATTCATGCCTTTCAGCTGGAATGGAGCTCTCTGCACTTGTTGTGGGTGAGCATTAGTTTTCCCCCAGATGTTTCTGCATTTGATTCTTTATTTCCAATGCCCTGTATTCAAATATTTTTTTTTCAGGAATTAATTCTCATCTGACTTCCTCTGTACTTTTCTGCTGTTGTTCCTTTGTTTCTATACCTGTTAATTAATTCATTTCTGCTAAGCTAGTGTCCTCTGCACTTATTGGTGGACTCAAGACCTGACATTGCATTTTTCTCCTTGTCTTTGTCATTTTGTATAGCACTGATCTCTGACTTTTGGTGTGGAGGTTTGGTGCAGGTATAACCTTAGTGTGTAATGAGATTTGGGTGCCAGTGTATTAAGTTTGAGATTATCCAGTTATGCCTGGCCTGGATCTAGCTGTTGTGGTCAGTTGTTTTTTGCTGCAGCTCCTGTGATTCTCCTCTCTTGGTTCCCTACTCAGGCGACCACGATCCTGGATGCACTGTGAGTATTGAAAATTCCCACTATCTTACTGGCTCTGGGGCGGGGATCTGGAAAGTTGCTGGAGTCAGCCCTTGAGTCTCAGGCAAGTTGCTCTCTAGGCAGGTGGGCCTGGGCTTTGGTGGGTCCTTAGCAGAGCTGCACTGGGTCTGTGTCTGTGGGGTGTAACTGGTGATCCCTGGGAAAGTTCCCTCCTCAGGCGTAGTAGGCCTGGAGCTCTCACTCACTGGCTGAGCTGCACTGGGTCTGGGGCCTCAGGTTGGAACCAGGGATCCTATCCTATTTTAAAAAGAAAGAACAACAGGGATGAGCATAAAGGAGAAAAGAAGGAAGAGGAAAACACACACACAATAGCTGAGATAATTGTACTATTAATTTCTATTTGTTTATTATTAGTATTAGTTTAATGAATAATTGATCAATCTTGTGATCCTACATCTAGTAATCTGAGCAACCACTTTGAAGAAAATAATATATAATATAACAATTATTGTTAATTTCCTATCATCAGGTTTTGAAATTCTGTGTTTTATTAATTTTTCTCTTCAAAATAAAAAATGTGAGTGGTTATTTCATGTACTAATATTAAAATAAAGGTATTGGTCATGTGATATGATGTACAATTTTTTAAAATTTCCTTATTTTATTAACTTTGGACCAAGCATTAATTGGAAAAATTGTTTTATTTTAATTTAATTTTTTGTATGTTAAGGAAAGGTTCACAGAGTGCTCAGGGGCTCACTACTAGGTCAGATTCATAGTGACCCTCCTGTTTACAGCCTTCCAAGAGTTGGGATTGTAAGTGTGTGCCACCGTGCCCAGCCTCAATTGCTGTCTCAGTATGCTTGGGGTGTGGGACTGGTTTGGCAGGCCCAGGGATCAACGTCCCAGCCCCTGCACTTGCTTGCAGGCCCTTTAATTTGCTGAGGTTTTTACTAGCCTATTGTTTTAATAGACAGAATTTTATAAGCTTATAAAACATAAGAAGAACATTATTAGTAAAGGCAATTACCGTAATGAAAACTAACACATTTTAAAATATGAATTTATCTTAATTAAAAAGATTGCATTAAATATTACTTGCATTAAACATTACTATTTTTACAAGTCTTATTAAGGAGTGAAGACCTTAAAACAATCTAAAAATCAAAGAACATCCAATTCAAGAAACCTATGAAAAGTAAATTGAAGAAATATTTCATAAGACAGGATATTTCACTGCAAAGGTACATGAGATAAGATATCCAAATTCATGAATAAGCAAAAAGTGATATTTGAAACCAAAACTGATATATAACTGTATTACTGCCAAAATCAGTAAATATAAAATAGAGAAATTACAGTATTGGCCATATGGTAGAGCACTTGGCACTCTCATGCACTGATTATCTTATAAGTTCATAGGAATAATCTCAACTGATATATATATATATATATATATATATATATATATATATATATGTATGTATATACATGTATTTCATTCTTAATTATATAATCAAATAACATCATGTCATGTGTTAATGAAAATATAAAAGGGTTCTTTGTCCATTATGAAAACAATTTGCAATGTATTAATTTTTTAAGAAAGGATCCTTTGCAAATGGATTATTCTCAATAGTCCTAAGGTAGTTACTATTAACAAGTTTAGTACCTGTAGAATGGGTAATAAATATAATACAATTATGGAATATATCATACCAATGTGATTGAGCAATTTTAACCATAGAAGCAAGATATATGACTAGCGCTTAAAGAAAATAAGTCCAACACATTAATTTACATGTTTATATAACCTCAAGCACAACAAATAAATTGGAACAGATAAATTTTACCTATGCTTCTAAAAATCAAGTTGGTAGTTATCATGGGGTAGGTCTTGGTAAATGGAAAGAAGAGTACAAAGAGGTGTCATATGCTGCATCATTATATCTCTCTGAATTACACTATTACTACACAACAATAAAAAATAGAATATGATGTGTGTTACAGGTTTTCTGCTGAAAGACTGCAAAGACAAAAGAATCTTACCTCTTAAGTAACAGGTACAACACATTAGTACACGTTTTCATTAGTAACTAGTACCATGCTCAAGTAAGAAAGATTGACAGCGCCATTTATCAAACATAGGTAATCCTAAATGTGCCTGGTAAGTACTTATTAATTGTAATGATGGTTCATTGGATTGGTCAAGAGAAAAAAAGGAGCATTTCATGTTCTAGAAGAGGAGGCAGTTTGCAACTTAGATTAAAGCTCTCATCCCTCTGAAGTTAGGCTCCTCCTGATACCTAACAACAGGGAGAAGGACATCAGAACCTTTGATATGTACATTCCCAAGAAATGACTCCCAGGCCCTCGAGAAAGTCATCTTTGAGTCACAACCTTGGAACAGGCCTATCTACTTTTCAAAGGGTATATAGAATATTTCAAAGAAAGAAGAAAATAGGTTTAAGTTTAGTAAATCAAGTGCTCTAAGAACTGGTGGACAGTCATTTAAAATAAATAATTAGAATTAAGCTTTTTTAATCATACTTGTCTTTACAATCGCTACATGAAAATTCTTTTTGTATACTAAAGTATGACAATCACAGAACCAGATGAAAAAGATATGAGAGCCAATGAGTTGAGGGCATGAAAGTGTGGAGACCACCGAGCAAATGGGAGCCGTGTGTAGCTTTCAGAGAGCACCCCCACCACAGAGCAGCTTTGTGAGTTAAGAACTCAAGATATATATAGAGATTTTCTTTTCTTTCTTTCTTTTTTTCTTTTTTGCTGTGGAACCAGGAATTGAACTCAGGCCCTTGGGCTTGCCAGAGAAGCACTTGTTCTACTAAGCTATCTCCCTGGACACTGTTTTATTTGTATATTATTTTAATAGGTAACATGAGATGCTTGAATATGTACATACATCAAATAATGGCCAGCTTGGGGTAATTAGTATATTTATCAGCTTAATAAAGATAAATCACACACACACACACACACACACACACACACACACACACACACACACATGAGATGCTTGGATATGTACATACATCAAATAATGACCAGCTTGGGGTAATTAGTATATTTATCAGCTTAATAAAGATAAATCACACACACACACACACACATATATATATATATATCCCCTTATATAACTTGCTTTCTCATTCCAGTTTTTACTTTCAGATATTTTCACTTACTTATTTTGCTAAGTGTAAATACATTGCTGTTCTGATGCCATGCCCCCCAAAATAAATCTTTGCACAGATCAGTGTCAGGGCTTTTTTAACCATAGTTTTGTGCAGAAATTTGATGGGCTCAAATCTTATATTTAAGTATGTCTTTTATTTAGAAATGGCTTTTAATTATATAGTATGATAGTTTCTTTGTTTTGGTGAGGATATTCAGTTGTCCCAGAACCTTCCAATGAAGAAACTTTTCTTTCCTTATAGTGTAACTGTACTGTCCTCTTGGAAGATTAGTTGACATTATATGTAGGTTTATTTCTGGATTCTCTCTTTAGTTCTGTTGTCCAGTGTCTGTTTTTTTTTGCCATTACCATAATTGTTTTCATTATCACAACTCAGGATGTGGAGATGGCTAGTAGAATAAGTGCTTGCCTGGCAAGTGCAAGGGTCTGGGTTCAATTCCCAGTTCTGCAAAAAAAAAAAAACCAAAGAAAACCTCAAATATTTTTAGATTTGAAATTTCTAGGTTTGAATTTCTTTCTGAAAACTGTCTTGCCTTCTTACTTAGTAAACTAATCAGACAATTTTTACATGATTTTTAGGATTAATTTCCTATTTTTTGGAAAATACCACTGAAATTTTGAATGAAATTGCAATATGTTTGTAAGTCATTTAGAGTGTAAATATTTTAGTAATATTATTTCCTCCACTTCACAGACATGAAACACATTACTACACTTTCGCATCTTATTTATTTTTCTTCCTTAATTTCTTATAGTTTGTAACATAGTCATTAAAATACAGTTTCATAAGGTACCTACTTGGTAATTTTATTTCCATTTTATTATTTGTGAGCCTGTTATAAATGATTTTTTCTGTTAAATTGCTTCTTACATACCTCTTGATTAATGTATAGAAAGAAGCAGTAAATTTTACATTTATTTTATATACTCATTTTATAAGTTTTAACTTTCCTTTAATGTAGAGTTTTAAGATTTTTCTACATAAAGGTCATATAATCTTATAAACCACAACAATTTAATTATTTCCTTATAATTGTGCTTGTGTTGTATTACTATTTCTTGTCTAATTTCTCTGATTATGATTTCTAATTCTGTGTTGAATAAGGAAGTGCTTATTCTACTGAGCCATCTCCCCAGCCCAAGTACTGAATGATGACACTCTTTTCTTCATCATTTTAGAGAAAAAGCCTTTCACTATTGATTATAATTTCAACTCTGAATTTATTATATCTCTCATTTTAAAAACTTTTTCATTTATGTATTTGGTATAGTATCTCACTATGCAGCTTGGACTCAGAGTAATCCTCACATTTTCAGCCTTCCTGGAACTGAGATTACAGTCATGTGCTACCATGCCAGGTCTCGGTGGCCAGCTCAATGTGCTCATGGTGGGGCTGGTGCAGTATGTGGTGATGGGGATCAAACCTGAATCTCTGTGCTTGCCCAAGCAGGCACTTAGTCCACTGAGCTATCTTGCTGGCCAACTTCTTGTATCTTATATACTGTAAGTTTTAAGAACCAAAATATATAGAAGTCATACAACTTAACAGAAGTCAATGAATATGCCAATAGATAACTTAAAATGGACAGAGTCACTACAGATATTTTTCTTTCTTTAATCACAAAAAAAGAAACACAAATGGGCAAAGGATATACGAAAAGGTGATCAATATTGCTAGTCATCTAAATATTCAAATCAAAAATTGAATGTAATGTCACCTTAACAATAGGTCTATTATAAAAGATAATAAATGTTGCCAAGGTAACTAAGCAAAAGGAGGAACTCTTAACACTATTGAGAGTGCTATTTGGTTTAGCTTTTATGGAACCTAGATAAGTAGTTCCTCAAATAATTACAAATAGAGCTAGTATAAATACAAAGTGAATGAAATTAATATCTCAAAAAGATATCTGAAACTTCTTGGTTAATTCCCACTATTCAAATAGTTAAAACTTCAAAGAGAGCAAGTTGGTCAAGCAATGGCCATAACTCATCCACATGGCTGACACTGAAAAATGGAACTACAAACTGTGGTACAGGGTTTCAGGGTAAATCCTGAGGGGATTTGATTGACCTTGGCAGATACAAGTTACATTTCTTGTTATATAGTCTTGCTGTATCTTTGTCCCAATCATTCAGTAGAAAAGTATAAAAATGAGGTATAAAATATAAAGCCATATAATATGTTGAGCTGTAAAAGGCTCAAACCAACAACTTCTGACATTGCCAGTCCTATGGATAACCTACTACTATTGTGGACACTGGACTATATTGGATTATCTTGCTGAATTCGTGCATTTACAATATTTAAATGCAATGGAATACCCATCTCTGACAAAACTAAACCAAAAAGAGGATACAATTGAGGAGCATTTTGTATCTGTATATACAAAATCATTAGGATAGATATACAGCAACTTTGTCTTAATTCAATAAGAAAGATTTGTACTAATAGTGTTTGGACAGAATCATATTTGCATCTTGTACTATGAATAACTACTACAAAAACAACAATATGCAGTGTATTAGTTACTGTAACTGGTCTACTAAGCTGCTTTTGAATTGTCTCATTGCTATTTGCTTCTCAATAAAATTAATAAAAATATAACAATAACAAGAAAACACCTGTGGGTCCATTGAGCAATGAATGGATGAAGAATGTGTGGTACATGTGTACCATTTTGTATATGAAAAGATGGAAATTCTTCCATTTACCACAATGTATATAAATGTGAAGGACATATGCCAAGTGAAATTATCAAGAAATAGAAAGATTAATGTTGTCAAATCTCATCTATATGGGGAATTTTTAAAACATCTAATGCATAAGAACAGAAAGGAAAACATTCTTGCTAAGGGAACAGGGTAGGGAGAAGGGGAAAGTATTAGATCTGTCAAAGAGTGTAATATTTCAGCCATAAGATTAACAAGTCCTGAAGTACATGAACCGGTAATGCTAAATGTTAGACGAAATGCAATAATTATCACAAAATATCCACCTATATCAAAGCCTTATATTGAAAACTGTAACTATATTTAATTTGTACTTCTCAACAAAATATTTTATACAATTCTTAAAAGTACATAGAACACTGAAGGGAGATTCACCATTGCACAAAAGAAGAGGTTAGCATAAGAAGAAATCCGTTACCCTCCAATTCTCCTGTTCTGACTATACCAATGCACTTTGAATTGAGCTGATACTGTTTTCTTTTTAACAAAGTTGAGTGAATTGAAAGATCAAATAAAAGTACTACTAAGGTTTTGACAAAATTCACATGGAGATCAAAACAAAATGACTACTGTTTCATTCTAAGATAATTTCTATATTTACCATCTTATGCAAGTTAAGTTCTTGTCACACAGGACAGTGTGGAGGCAAAAGTAACTACTGTTTACAGAGACAACCAGAGTGCAAAGAAGTTTAACTTTCGTAAAGTCTCACTCTGGGAAGACGCCTTCTGATGAGTTCCTTTTCTCATTCAGGAGACAAAATACCTAACACCAAGAGTTACAGCACAAAAAGTTTATTTGGCTTGAAGTTGGCAGCGATTTCAGTTTATAGCTGAGTGCGTCCACTGCAGGGTGGCATGCCAGAGGGACGTCTCTGGGGAGAAACAGTTTATGGTGGGTGGAAGATACCAAAAGCAAGTGACCAGGCACAAGTAACCAGCAGCAAGCCTTTGCTGTCCTTATATTGTATCCGAGTGCCCTTAGGGTGCACGGCACTCACAAACTTAATCCTCCCATTGCTCCATGAGTTAGTGCCAGTGTCACATGCACTGGAGCCAGCACTTCTAAGATGTCCTATCTATGGCTACACCGGGCTTTGGTGGAGCATCTCGACATAACCCATAGTACTCTCTAAGTCCTTCAGGGAGCCCCTACCATGCTCTCAAGGGACACAGTTTTAAGACACTTACAAAATTAAGATGGTTTTATTCTAATTTATTTTGAGGAGGTTTCAAAAAATGGTATAATACTGAGGCATTCCCAAACCAAATTTAACCTCACATTATTTCTTATCCTTGTTTTATTCAAAGGATACAGGAAGAGCCAAAACAATCCTAGAGAGTATCTTTTTTATGCGTGATGAAAGAGAAAGCTTAGTTTCCTCTTATTTTAATCTCTTTTTCAAAATAAAGCCTTGAGCAAAAATCAACCCAATTTTAATATATAAAAGAGAAGCTAAAAGTCAGTTCCAAGTGGTTTCTCAAAAAGTTTATCTAGGGTCTGTAAAAGTTAAAAGAAAAAATAGTAAGGTGGTCAAACATTATAGAAAGAAAAGCACTGATTAGAAAGAAGCTCTATAAATGAAAGTGGAAGGTTTAATGATTTTTGCCTTACTGGCTAAACCTTTCATAATGTATGTCATTAGGAAATGATTTAAATGTCTAGTGAAGAGTTGCACAGGGCCAAATTCCAAAGGTAGTTTGGACCCTTATTAAAAATGCAACGAAATTGTAATTCTACATTACAATAGTAATTAACTATGGTTAAAGGCACACTGATGAGATGCAATTACCTTTAAATTAATTCTGCAGGTTAAGATATATATTTAATGTATTTATTCATCAGATAATTGATAATTCTCTGTTTAAAGTGAAAAATCCCAATATACGACAGTGAATATTTTTCATTTGATGATACTTTATTGCTACTTCTTACAAATAATGCTTTAGATGACCATCCTTCTCATTATAACAAACCTAATATTCTTAGAAACTAGATGAAAGTACAGAAATTACTAGAGGGCATGTCCATTTACTAAGTCATCTAAGTTTCCAATAGCTCATGAGAACAATAATAATTCTCTTTGAAACAAAATAATTATTTTCACATTTTTAAAGTAAATTGACTCTAGTTATTTTATAGTAGGATGGAATACAAGAAATAGAAATTTGTAATAAATACTAAACATAGTTACATTTCTAAGGGGCTTATCCAAAACTCTATTAACAGATTAGAAACATTTCATGATTGTTTAATGGAGGATGGCTTTCTATTAATCAAATCCTGCTTTATACCAATTCCCATCATTAAAATAAAGACCCATTTTGCTCAAAGTAAAAACTGCCACTGGAATATTTAAATGATTAAAGTTTAGTGTAAAAATTTAAATATGTATTAGATACAAAATGACAATTATATAGATATTTAAAATGTTATTAGCAAAACCATTTACAAAATAAATATGAGAATAAGTATATACTGCAAGATTTGACTTATTTAGGACAGGATTACTTGTTTCCATAGATTTACAAATTGTAGAGCATGTAATCCTTAACACTTTAGAGAGTTGGTTAAGTTTTTCAGTAGCCTGAAATTGTCTTGTTACTTCTACCTTTGTGAGTTGGGTAATAATATTGTTTGTTTCTTTCCACTGTCACTTGACTTTACTGTAGCTTTTTAAGACATCTTTACTATCTATAGTTCAGTAACAGTTTTATAGGAGAGAAAACCTAAAATACAATTCAAAAGTCTATTATTTGACACAAGTGAGAAAGTTTATACTGTGTTTAGCTGGATGAAATAGCTAAGTGGAGGGCTGGGGAGATAGCTCAATAGAATAAGCATTTGTCTGGCAAGCTCAAGGCCCTGAGTTCAACCCCAATTCCGCACAAAAAGAAGGAGTGTGGAATTGTCTGTAACTAATTGGGTTAATAGAGAAAATGTCAAAGACCATTTACAATATTCCCCCCCACTCTCTCTCTCTTTCCTGCTTGGATTTATTGAACATGCTACAAGATGAGGTTGAGGGAAAACACCGAAGCCTGCGCTGTGCTCAGATTCCTCAATTCTTCTTTCTTTGCTTCTGCCCTCTTCTCGCTGGGCAGCAGCGGTGGAGGGCCAGGCCTCCGGCAGGTGCACCCCGCTGCCAGAGCAGGACCCCCTGCCCTGCACTGAAGATGAGGCTCCCAGTGTTGGCCTTGGCCAGCACCTGACAAACAGGCCAGGCCAAAAAAGTTCACATTGACACCAGTTCTTTAATGAGGACTTTGATATTGACCTTCGTCAGAGTCACCTCATCGATGTCGTGCAAGAGCAGATGCAGGCGAGAGTTCGGAGAGAGACGCTGGCTGCTGGGCATGGTGTGAGTCTCCGAAGGAAGTAAGGGCTTCCCTTCCTCGGAAGAACCCAACATCTTGGCGGCAGCTGTATATTTTCTGAATGTAAAGGAGTACTTACATAAGACAAACAGCTAATTGAATTTTCAAAATTTTAAATGTGGAACTGTTAAAGAAAACTGTCTTTTACATTTCTAGGAAGATGGCATTAGAGATACTGGGTATTACTATTCTTATATTCTAATCTTTCTGTAAAGTTTTGAAATGTAAAAGAAATTGCTTTAAAGAATTATTTTATGCACATATTTTCAAGATACGTGACATAATTACTCTTCTTCTTTCTGGGACAAAATATCAGGCATCCCAAATTAAAGAAAGGAACATTTACTTCATCTGGTAGTTTATTTAGAGAGGCTTTGGTCCATTGAGAGCTGACTTCACGGCCCGTTGGCCTCTGGGAGGACCAGGGCAAAAGAGAGACAGCTCACTGCAGGGCAGGGCCGCCAGGGGGCAGCACCGAGCAAGCAACAGAAACTAGTGGGCCTTCACTTTCACTTCGTACTACTTTCAGTCTATAAATTCATTGATTGGTACTAGTGACACCCAGGGTGAGGCTTCTGTCATCCATAGCCCGAAGTGATATTCTAAGCCAATTTCTTTATCATACACCCTAATTCCAGTATCACACAGCTTAGATCCAACCACCTCCAAAAAAGCCCATCTATGACTACATGTGGTTTTAGGGGGGACATGAAGGTAAAATCCATAACAGGATGCACAACAGAGAAAGAGACTTAGGGGTAGAAATAGAGCTATTTAGTGAAAAATACATTAAATGCAATATACATATAAATAACTACATAAATAGCAATGTATATAATAGTAATGTGTAATATAGAATATTATATACATATACATATATACATATATATGTATATATATACAAATACATATATATGTATATGTATATACAGAGAGAGAGAGAGAGAGAGAGAGAGAAAATCCAAATTAAGACCTACCCAAAAACCTGACTTAATATGAAATAGGATAATAAAGAATATCCCAAGCCAACCTAAGCTTGTTACTTAACAACTGAATTTATAAGGCAAAGTGTATTATATATACACATTAGAATACTGTTCATCTACTTAGAAAAATGTCCTACTATCACTTGTCACACATGGATAGAAACAGATGATTGAAACAGTCCTAGTATAGAAAGGCAAATACCACATTGCCTATTTCAGGTGTGTAATCTAAAACGTTGACTTTATAGTCACTGCAAACAGAAGAGTGGTTTCCAGGGGCTGGGAAGGAGGGAATGGGAAAAGGCTCTTTAATGGGTGCAAATTTATAGATAGAGAACTAGAATGACTTGTAGTGTTCTGGGGCACAGAAAGTGAATAGAAGTAGTGATAATTTGCAGGATATTTTTAAGTAGCTAGAGGAGATTTTGGAACTTCTTACCAGAAAGGAATAATAAAGAGAAATACAAATGGCCCACAGTTAGAAATATGAATCGCTGCTTACTAGTAATCAAGAAAAAATGAAACTCATTAATATAGTACACCAATATTAATAAAAAGATGAAGATTCATCAGCTAAATATCTAAAGTCTCAGAGTTCCCATTTGTCAAATTTTTTGAACATTTGTATTTAAAAATCTTCCAATTTTGTTTCTTTTTTCCAATGGAAACAAACATTATTTTCTTTTGTTATTCATTTTAATGAGAAAAAAACAAAACAGCAATGAGACTATCAATAATTAATACAAAAATCTTCAAATTTTGAATTTCAATTTTTAAAATTAATTCTACTCCACTGGTAAAACCAAGGTAATATGCTGAAAATGCAAAATATATATATATAACTTAAAATGCTTCTGGCCCTAAGTGTGTCAGCCAAGAGACAGTCATGTTATAGGAGAATTACGGAAGAGATTAGGCATTATCTGGTAACAGACTTTCTTCTTGAACCAACTTTAGTCACGGTCCTTAGAATCTGCTCAACTAGATCTCAAGCTAGTCTACCCATTGACATTTAACTCACTGCGATAACGGGTCAAGTACTGTATTTCTTTTTCTTGGTATGTAGGTTATTTGGAAGTCATTGGTAAGAATCTGATTAGGTAAGAGTAGCAAGAATACCCTATCCTTGATGTTTTCTCTTAGTAATTTTCCATTGACTACTTTTCTTATTCCATTCTTCCACTGTAAATTTTTACTTGTCCAGAACATATTTAGAATTTGCTCCATCTTTCCTCTTTACCACAATTGTGATGGTTTTTGTCTAGCTGTCCCCCCAAAGCCTCACACAGTTGTGGAGCAGACTTCACGACTTTGTGATTAACCCCATTCTGCCAAATAAATAAATAAATACTTTGTGATTAACTCATGATCCAGTGCTGGAATTGTGGGTGTGAGTGCTGCTGTGATTATGGTTAGAGTGCTATTACCACCCTGGGGTGGGTAGCCTGAATGCAACATAAGGAGACAGACTTGCCCTGTATTACCATTATTGTCCCTGCTTCTGTCCATTTGCTCTTTTTTATGTATTTATTATAGGTTCAACAGGGTCTCACTACATAGCTTGGACTCCTAGTGATTCTCCTGTTCTCAGCCTCCAAATCACTAGGATTACAGGCATATACCACCATGCCCAGTCTCAATTGCTACCTCAGTGCACCCTGGGGGAAGAGCTGGCATGGCACAGCAGGGATTGGCCCTGGGCTGCTACACCCTGCCTTTCATTTGCTGAGCTGTCTACACGGACTTGCTCTTGATGCTTCTCTGTCTTCCACCACCATGCACTGTTGCCCTCTCCCATGTGCCACTCTGCCTTAGGGCAGGCTGAGCATAGACTGAAAATTCCAGCAAATATTTCATTTCCTTCCTTAATTTTGGGTGTCTAATATTTTCTTCAAGCAAGGAGATAAAAGTGAGTAAGACAACAATAAAGTTGCCTTCATTGCAATTGTCTTCCTTACTGTTTGATACTTATACAGAACTACAGATAGAAGCAAATATCCTTTCTTATGTATTATCTGCTTTCTCCAGCATTAGTTATTGAAAAAGCCTTAACTAAATACACGTTTATGGCATTTTGTTCACATATCACATGGCTCCTATAGATTCATGCATTTATTTCTTCTTTTCCTTGCATCATTGTTCTATAAAAGAACACCCCTGCCCCTGAGCCTACTTGCAGGAGCTTTATTCATACGTGTACTCATACACAAATATTATATTTATTTGGAGAACTGGTAGAGGTATGATTGTTATTATTCCTCCTTCCCTTCTTTTCCTCTTTCTCCTGCCATAGATTCTCTTTCCACCTCCAAAAAAATTGACCTCCCTATTTCCTCCCATTTATTTTATTATATTGCTCTTTAAATTGTCTATACTTTTGATTTTTATATGAAACAATCATTGACATGTTTAAGTTTTTGTACATGACTTATTTGATTTGGTATAGTATGGCCTCAGAAGCCATCCATTTTCCTACAAATGATTTAAATGCATCTTTCTTTGTGGTTGAGCAGGATTCAATTGGGTATGTGCACCATGTTTTCTTTAATAATTCCTTTTCTGTTGGGCATAGTGGTTATTTCCTCAACATAGCCACTGTGAAGTGTGCTACTACAATGATATGCAGTTGTTACTGGCGGAGGGATAGCTGGGTCAAAGGGAATTTCTAATTTCAGTCTTCTGAGAAATCTCCATACGATACGTAATAATCACTGAACTATTTCAGATAGCTGCGAGCATGTGAGGATGTGTTCTTTTCCCTTTCAACATTGTCAGCATTTGCTGTTTTTTGAGACCTTGAGGATAGCCATTCGTCCTGGCGATGACCACAGGGATGACAGTGCTCCAATACTCAAGCTAATCCTACAAAATAACCCAGGACAATTTGTTACAAGATTCCATTTTATTTTAAGTGTCTGTTGTAGACATTTTAAATGTCTAAGATGATTTTTCTTTTAGGTCTGGACAAACAGGATGTGATACACATATATTCTGGGAATTTACACAGAAATTTCTGCTTGCCTCAGTGTAAGGGCAGGAAAAGTTCACTGTGCTGACTTCAGACTATCTCCTGTGAGGATGATTTCAGCATTAATGAGGTCATACTTACCACATTTAGGGCTAGTTTTTCTTACAGAACCTTGGGCAGGAAACACCCTTACCTAAATCTCTGGATGTAACTGCAGTGTAACCTTCCTGAAGCTCCAAAAGTGGTGTGCTGAATTACATAATAAAATCTGTACTGTATTAGACAATGTGGGGGCCCTCAGCCTCTCTCTTTCTCTACGTGTTGGTGGGTGAGATGTTCACACTCTCTAAAATATGTTCCCTGCCCAGGCTCAGGACGCGGGATAAGAGCATGATCCCCGAATTACTCATGCTTGCTTCAGTCACAAGAAGGTGAGTTTGCCAGGACTAGAGACCCAGCTCTCACCATTGCCCTCAACAAAGGTAAGCCTTCACTAAAAAGAGAAAATAAGATCTTTCCAATAAAAAGTAAAAATTCATTTTCTGTCAAAAGATACATCCTTTAGGGGGCAACAGAAGTTAGAAAAACTACATTTTAGAGAAGCTGTCTTAATTGTCAACAAATTTTATTCTTGTGATTAATTGCATTCTGCAGGATTGGATCAAACTTGACAAGCTTTGTAAGGATTTGTATACACAATTTTTTTTTTTTTTGACAGGGTCTCACTATGCAGCCCACATTCACAGTGATCCTCCTGCTTCCTGCCTCCCTAGGGCTGGGATTACAGGCGCGCGGCACCACGCCCGGACTCCATCACCGGCTCAGCGCACCCGAAGGTGGGGCCGGCGCGGCATGCGGAACCAGGTATTGAACCCTGGCCGCTGCGCTACCTAAGCAAGCGCTTAGTCTGCTGAGCTGTACTGCCGGCCCTGTGTATACACATTTTTAAAATAATCTCAGACCTCTATTTCTATGTGAAACATTTTATATTTTTGGTAACTCAAGCTAATACTCTAGAGTAAACAGTGTGCCTTGTTTCAATAGATTTTGCTAATTTTGGGGTTAAATGATGATCATTGCATACAAGTTACTTTTTCATCTTAACTAAAGTCAGTGTTTCTATTTTTATAAGAAATAGTAAGTGGATTAATTTCCAGGAATAGAATTTCTAAAATTTCTCTTCTTTTTAAAGTGTACTTTTACTCTGTCTTATATCATATGATATGACTCTAATGTTTAAATTCATTGAAACTTTCTTATGGCTTTACATACGATCTAATGTGAAAAATGTTCCATAGGCTGATCAGAAGGTATATTCCTTGTCTGCTAGAAGGAAAACATGCTACGAATGTGTGTTAGCTCTATTTTATCCTATAGCATAGTTTACTGTTTATTTGGGTTATTTTTCCCTTTCTTCTTTTTCCTTTTGATGATCTTTCCATTAATATAAGTGGATTTTTTTAAAAAAGATTTTTGTAAATCTTATTCTTTTTATTTATTTGATACAGGGTCTCTCTACGCAACTTGGACCCTCAGTAATCTTCCTTCTCAGCCTCCTCAGTGTTGTTGGAATTACAAGCACATCGATGTCCTCAATGCTTGGTTTTGGTACTGGCTTTGCAGAGCCAGCATGACATGACATGCAGTACAGGGGACCAAACTCAGGTCCTTGTGCTCGCAAGTCAAGTGCTCAGCTATCTGCCCAGCCCTGTAAATGAGCTCTTGACATATACAATTATCATTTGATTGGAATCTATCACTCTCCTCATATCTAATAAGGTTTGTTTTATAAATGTACTTGTCTGAATTTACTCTCCATATATATATATATATATATATATATATATATATATATATATAT